>JADZMA010000748.1:0-30144 GCA_020796225.1 Arion vulgaris | reverse complement strand
TTGGGTTAAGACATAAAAACATAAGGGAAACCCGGGGTTTAAACAGGGGTTCGTACAATTCAAAGGGGAGTGTAAGCGAAAAAAGATGTTGATGGCCTAACATCATGGTTCTCAAAAGATCGGCGTCAGAACGGGATTACATGCACAATGGTGCAGAAGTTGTAGAGAGATCTTTCTCTCTCTCCGATCACCGCTTAGACTGATGTACCAGATTTCCCCCATAAATCTCATTAATGTGGAAATCTGATTCATGCAGCCTTAACATGGGTGAGTTTCTGCACATCTTAACCGCCATTTGTAGCTCTGTGCTTATCCTTCGGCGATGTGTCCGGTTTTAGCCAGCGTTTACTGGGTTGCTCTCCGTCGTCTTTGACTATCCCCATCCGACCTGCAAGGCAGTAGGTTCTGTGGAGAGACATGATCGCCTACGTCGACCGGCATGGCACTTGATTAATTGAGACACCAAGGTTCGGAAGAAGAAGAAAAGAGTAAAAGCAGGCGTACAGAAGTTTCGAAAGTTTATTATCTTGATTGATTGATTGATTGATTGATTGATTGATTGATTGATTGATTAATTGATTGATAGAACCATCATCATTGCACTTCTCTAAAGTAACCATGTGTGTTCCGATCTTTCTTACGGCAGATCTCAGCCCAGCTCACGGACTCCGTATCAACAGACGAGGTCACCGATGTAACTTAGAAGATGGTGAAAATAACAACTGTTGAGGTCCTATACTCCACAAGTCGCAAAGACAAATAAGTTAGGTAAGTTAGTTAACCTTTCAATCCGTTTTTTTCTTTACCTCCGGACACATTTACTTTGTAATGTATACTAAATTAGCTTCATTGAGTGACTCATTGAGTATAATCCGCAAGGTGGAGGCTGGTTCGGTGCGCAGGCAATGGACTGAATCACTACAAGCGTCAACAATTTGCAGAATCACCTTTATCTTCGTTCCGGGGCACAGGAGTGTCGTTGGCAATGAGAGAGCAGACAGGCTGGCTGGCTCTGCCACCATATCAGGGGGCCAGTCAATGGATAGAGCTGATATTTTGAACGCCCTCACAGAGTGTGACCAAAAGGAATTTTCATTGAACCAATCCACGTCAACTACTAGATTGCAGGAGCTGGGTTTGAAGATTGGAGTAGCAAGAAAAGAACAGCATAACAGGTATGTGAGTAGGCTCATCAATCAAAATCGAACTTGTACGATCAGTCTGACACTGTTGAGATATTGCGAAGGAGATCGAGCACCTATGGACATGGGCGGAGTGCAATGGAGATATTCCATACTGAAACTAAATTAACTCGTACTATCTTTAGTCATTTAAAAACACTGTGTACCAGTGTATTAGCTTGAGGGCAAAAGAGTTAGTTACAGTTTTTAATATTTGCTCTGTAATTTACCCAAAAAAGAAGGAACACACCAAAAAGTCAATGTTAAGATTAACAAAATCAGATTTGTTTTATTAAATCTCTCCTCCCAGAATGGAATTTGATAACTTTCTGTTTTGTGAAGTAAGTGGTTGAGTGGTCAACAAAATGTAAAATATGTTATGCTCGATGAATCTGAAATGTAGTATGTGATAAATATTATCACATCCAGGCTGTAGACGTTCACCACTTTTAAACCCTTTTTTTTGAAGATACAGCATAACCATTGACATGGCTGGACACGGAAAAAGTGTCAGTTTTTGTTTTTGTTGGGTGTTCCGATCCAGAAGTTTGCGTTTTCAGCTCTTCGGCTGGGGACCAGAACATCGAACCCTTCGGTTCAGTGCCACGAAAATCGTAAATCTGGAGAACCTGTGGCTTTTCTGCCAGCCCGCGGAATTGAACCATACTCACAGGGGCTTGTCACCGTCTCCCAACGCCTACAAACACGCGGGGCAGGCGGACAAGTTTAAGTTTAAGAACAGAACGTCAACTATTTGACAGCTGAGACAAACATTTTGAAAGTTTCTATATTCGGTATCGATCCCATGCAGAAAAGATCGAGAAGTCATACTTAATTCTTAAAGTAAAGTCGATTTGATTTTAACGTTTCTGTATTTGACGTGTATTCATGAAACTAATGATGTATTATTACATCGAGATTTATGCTTACAGCACTTACATGACTGAATATTACGGAACGATTTATTCGACAAGTCATCATTCAAGAAACATAATATCGATACAATGTTCTAACAATCTCTGGTTTGCGTCTGATAACAAAATTTGATACTGATCGATACCTTCTTTCTTGACAACGTACTATATTTAGTTTTATATTTCTGACGTACGTTATTGCAACTGAGCTGATGATCGGACAGAAAAATACTGGAAAATGAAAGTAATAAGGTATAAAGGTTGATTGATGAGTGATTGATAGCACCATCATCCTTGCACTTCGGTGTTTAACCATGTGTGCTCCGATCTCTTTCTTACACAGGAATATGTCAGCGGCAGTGCACGAACTCTGTAGGCGTAGGACTGACTTCAATCACAGCCAACTATAAACTTATGGGCCTGCGGACTCACGAAGAAACCCCTGACCTATTTTCAGTTGGGAGGCTGGAATGTATATATGTTTGATAGAACACTGCAAGCATTTTTGAAATTTTACTCAATTCTGTGAGTCTATGGTTATTTATTGGTGAAAATATTCATAATATTGATATTCCTTATTGTTAAACTTAACTTGTTGCATAATATAACTCATTTACGTAAAGAACCTGCAGTTCAAAATATCGAGAATAGCAGCTGGAAAATCGCTGCTCGTGCTAAATTCATTAGAAAGATTTTAAACATTTGTTTCCTACAAAATATTTTCGCTATATTCTAATTTACATAAGGAACCCTCGACGGTGCTACGGGGTTCGTGCATGCAGCTGAGATCTTCCGGTGTAAGAAAGAGATCGGACCACACATGGTTACTCACCGAAATCAAATGATGATTGTCATAGCAATCAATCAATCAATCAATCAAACCAAAATAAAGAGATAAGGATATACTGAATGAGACCACACAGAGAACATACTTGACAAGTATCAGTTTCGACTCTCTTGTTAGAAGTGTAAACTCGTTACAGGGTTGCATCAAATGAAAACCTTATGTTTGTTTGTTTATTAGGGGATTAAAGCCTCTTTAAGCCGAGGCCCGCCCTTTCAACCTAAGGCGAACCTTTTATTGGTTATATCAGAGCGTGAAGGCCAACAAACATGAAAAATAAGAATTAACTCCTTTCGGAGAATCCAAAGCTTAAATATGATGAAAACCTTATCAAACCTGAGAGATATTTTATAGTGGTCGTGAAAATAAATATCTAATATCTACAGATTTCTGCACATTTTCTGGCCAAATAAGATAGTAGACAAGCTTCTTTAAAACGTGCTATAATTGTGTATCACTGAAGTCCACTATTTAGAAAAGGAATAAAGACAGCGGTAGATTGCCCATGAATACCGTGTGTAATAAGGGGAACTGACTAGAAGTTCTTCGATGAATAGCAGATGAGGAAAGAAGACATGAAAGCTCAAAGGAAACATATGACGAAACACGTAAAAACAAATTACTGTAGTTTTACACAATACAAAAACAATAACAATACATAGCAACGTTTCGACCAAAGGACATATCAAGCAAAGGAGACAAGAAAGGTGAAGAAGTTCACGTCTCACGCATACAATCACAATATGTAGAATCAAACAACAAGTTTCTAACGGCTAATAAAATAAAAATAAACATAATAAAATATATTTATAATTGAAATATAATTGAAATATAATTGAAATATAATTGAAATATCATTGAAATATAATTGAAATATCATTGAAAATCGTGTGACTTGACGTGAGAAAGAATTTGGTAGAAAGTAGGAAGATTGGTAGCAGTGGAAATCTTTTGTGAATGTATTATTGTGAATACTGATGTCTTTGTGAGTCAGTGAATACTGATGTCTTTGAGAGTCAGTGAATAACTGATGTCTTTGAGAGTCAGTGAATACTGATGTCTTTGAGAGTCAGTGAATACTGATGTCTTTGAAAGTCAGTGAATACTGATGTCTTTGAGAGTCAGTGAATACTGATGTCTTTGAGAGTCAGTGAATACTGATATCTGAGAGTCAGTGAATACTGATGTCTTTGAGAGTCAGTGAATACTGATGTCTTTGAGAGTACGTGAATACTGATGTCTTTGTGAGTCAGTGAATACTGATGTCTTTGAGAGTCAGTGAATACTGATGTCTTTGAGAGTCAGTGAATACTGATGTCTTTGAAAGTCAGTGAATACTGATGTCTTTGAAAGTCAGTGAATACTGATGTCTTTGAAAGTCAGTGAATACTGATGGCTTTGTGAGTCAGTGAATACTGATGTCTTTGAGAGTCAGTGAATACTGATGTCTTTGAGAGTCAGTGAATAACTGATGTCTTTGAGAGTCAGTGAATACTGATGTCTTTGAGAGTCAGTGAATACTGATGTCTTTGAGAGTCAGTGAATACTGATGTCTTTGAGAGTCAGTGAATACTGATGTCTTTGAAGCGTGAATACTGATGTCTTTGAGATTAGTGAATACTGATGTCTTTATGAGTTAGTGAATACTGATGTCTTTATGAGTCAGTGAATACTGATGTTTCTATGAGTCAGTGAATACTGATGTCTCTAAGTCAGTGTAATATTGAATGCTCTAAGAGTCAGAATACTGATGTCTTTATGAGTCAGTGAATACGATGTCTCTAAAGTCAGTGAATACTGATGTTTTTAAGAGTGAAATACTGATGTCTTTAAAGTCAGATGTTGGAAGCTTGTGTACAATTACGTAAAACGACGACAAGGAAGGTATATAGTAGATTTATTGCTCGTCTATCATTGCATGGGGCTGGGTGTGGCTTGTTTACAGCTAGAAAACTGTTGAACAATCATCAGCTCTGCTAGTAAATTGTTTTGCTGCAGTTAACTGCGCGACTATGATGAAGACTGCCGCCCGAGTGGTTGCCAGCCAAATTTGGGAGGTGTAAAAATAGAACCACTGTTACCTGCCCCGAATGTCGCAAGAGGGGACTATGAAGGTTTGGCTTAAATCGGATCCCGTTTCCTAAACGTGTAAGTCTATGCGTTTAGGGCCTACCAAACCAATGTGCAACGTTGACAAGATCAAACATATCACAAAGAGTGATTAAAATTGGTCGTAAGAACGAACGGCAAACGAAGATGAAGACTGAATGTGATTTCCAATAAAGTTGATGTTTGTTCTCGACTGCGTTTCTCAGTATGTCATTCATTGGAATTTTATGTAACTCTGTCAGCAGCTGTATACGATTTGGCTTGCAATGCAAAAAATGTTCATTTATCGAGAAGTATTAATCCATCGTACGACGTGGTATGCAGTACAACAATGTATGCAGTATAACAATGTATGCAGTACAACAATGTATGCAGTACAACAATGTATGCAGTATAGCAATGTATGCAGTACAACAATGTATGCAGTATAACAATGTATGCAGTACGACAATGTGTGCAGTACTGAGAAGTATTAATCCATCGTACGACGTGGTATGCAGTACAACAATGTATGCAGTATAACAATGTATGCAGTACAACAATGTTGAGTACAACAATGTATGCAGTATAGCAATGTATGCAGTACAACAATGTATGCAGTATAACAATGTATGCAGTACGACAATGTGCGTACAACAATGTATGCAGTATAACAATGTATGCAGTACAACAATGTATCAGTATATCAATGTGTGCAGTACGACAATGTGTGCAGTACGACAATGTGTGCAGTACAACAATGTGTCAGTATAACAATGTATGCAGTACAACAATGTATGCAGTATAACAATGTGTGCAGTACGACAATGTGTGCAGTACGACAATGTGTGCAGTACAACAATGTATGCAGTATAACAATGTATGCAGTATAACAATGTATCCCCAGTACGACAATGTATGCAAGATATCATTGACGAAATGAGAATAACTTACTGACGCTGGACATCTTGCACAGAATAGTTTTCAGGACTGCTGTCATTAGAACCAAGTTCCAGAAAGGACAAGCTACTTGATAATGATGATATGGAGTAACCCATCTCTTGGCTCGTATTTGACTGCGCCTACGTTCTGTTGATTCACGCTGTTGTCATTTTTCTTGTCTTTTAATAAAAACTATTATGAGTGTACAGCTGTTTGTTTAATTTTTGATTCTCATCTCAATGCCATGCCTGCAGGCGTATTCGATCATGTCTCTTCACAATTCTCTCTGTTTGGTGCACTTAATCAGTTCTGACGTCGATCTCGTGTCGAACCATGATATCAGGCCATCCAACATCTTCTCCTCTGTCTTCACGATGTCTCCTTCCTGAATTTTACCTGTTGTTGCAAATGCTCTAAACCTTCTATTCGCATTAGATGCCCGAAGAACCTTGATTGTCTGATTCTTATTCTTTTGATAAGGTTTCTTTGTTGCAGCCCTGATTTAAAACCTCCTCATTTGTTTTCTTCGCTACCCATGGAATTTTCAGCATTCTTCTGTAAAACCACATCTCTGTGGCTTCCATTGATCGTATTGATTGTTTATTCATTGTCCATGATTCGCTGTCATATAGAAGTATTGGATCAATATAGCTTAGTTTAGTTTAGTCGTCGGATCACCATCACTGCATGTCGAACAAATTAGTCCATAAGTGCTCCGATCTCTCCCTCAGTATGTCCATCAGCGTGTGGCGACTAACGACACCGGTTCTTTGTTAGTTTACTATTCTTCTTTGTCTGCCAGCATAGCGTTCTTGTCGAGCTACCCCCCTTAACTTTGAGTTCTTGCAGTCTGGTTAGTGTTGTGGATTCACCGCTATACTGAATCATGCACACGCCCTCTCTCTTAAGAATTTATAATATCAGCCTGGTCCATTGCTCGTCCGCTTTGGACAGCAGCCATACCTACAAGCCTATCCGCACGTTCATTCCCTTACCCTGCATGCCCTGGCAAAAAATAAACTGATCTTTGTCAGCTTAGACCTCCCCAGCGATTCTATACAATGTCTCCTAGCCCATCCAGTTTCTATCTTCCTGAGCATACTCATTGAGTCACTGAGAAAACATGCTGGATAAAAGTCTGTGATTCTAGCCAAATCATCTTTGGTAACGCAGGATTTCCATAGTGAGACTGCTTGTAGTCACGCAAACCACCACTGTCTTCCTTCACAACATCACCTCGACCTGAGCAGTGAAAGCCCACGAGCTCCACACATGTCAATCACCGAACCATCAGTATAAATGATTACATCATGCTCAGATGCGTTCTCAGAATAATCCTGAACCTCTGCCTCACAACAAGTGGGATGTGTTGCCTGCATTCTTTATCAAGTTCGATGCATACGAAAAGGGTGTGCGATTGCTCTTGCACTAGTATCCATTCTTCACCGGGATCAATGTCTTCAAGTGTACACACCTGTTCAATACAGTCCTCAGCACAGACCCATCAGATTTTCCTTTTAACCTATTTCTTTTTGTCTCTTTATTTCCAAGTGCAGAGGATGTTGTGTGTCAGCATTGACTCGAAGGTATGTCGTGCACGGCTCATCAGTATTCTATGTCTTGAGTGCACCAAGTATAATGCGCATCGCCTCGTTCTGTATTCTTTCCCGTCGTTCTATCTGACTATGACTGAAGTCAGGATCGCCAGCGCATACTCAAGCACAGAAAGGACCAGACCCTGGTATAAAGACAAAGATGGCGCTGTTCACAATCCGCCCAGCCATTACCCTCATCGCCAGCAAACTTTTCCTCGCCTTCATTATCACATGAGCTATGTGTTCCGTAAAAGCTAGACTACGATCAAAGCAAACCCAGGTATTTCATAGGCTGAGATCGCTCCCCCGCCTCTGAACACAAAACCACAGATGGTGTTGGTGTTGACGATGTGGTTGTTTAAAGAGAACCATGTCACCGCTGCTTTTGAGGGTTGACCAATGCTCCTGCTTCAACGCACCATCTACCTATGCAGTCGAGTTCTGACTGAAGTTCCTCCACAAGCTGTTCTCTATCCTTGCCTGACGATAAACCCAAAACATCATCTGCATATGACATTGTCCTTCCTCTACCCGTGATCTGCTCTTTTGTGATGCTCACAGTATAGGCATTGACAACACCGGGGAAAAATGGTGACCCTTGTGGTAAGCCAAGGTGGATTGTTGTTGGTGATGACGTCCAACTGCCACATTTAAACACTATCTTTCGCTGGAAGAGGCCAAAGGATCCAATTGATGAGGGAAAGGGCTGATATTGAGTTCAGTCAGCTGCACCATTAAAAATACAAGGCACTTATTATAGGCGTCTTCAAGGTCAATGCAGCAGCACATGTCTCAATGCCCGGTGAAACCCTCATAGACATCGTAGGCGAACACCGCTGCGTTACGCCATGTCTCTCATATGGACGGTACCCTCCAAGGGTGGGTGGAAGAGACGTAACCTCTCTAGTTGGCAGGATATTTTCCTGGCAATTGGCTTTTTCCAACAACTTGCCTATTGTATTCTGCATGGTGATTACCTGATAGCCCTGAATTTTTGTGTGGTCTTTGCCAGGCTCGGCAGAGGTACCAGGTAGCTGTGCAACCATTCTTCGTTGATTATTGCAGTCGAATGCTTTGTTGTGATGCCAGCCAGTTCTTCCACTCCCATCAGACAACCCTCAATGTCACGTACGTATCCATCTGGACCAGGTTTACTGTTTTTGCTCTCCTACAGCATTCTTGATTTCCTCCACCGTCACCAAATCATCTACATCTAATTCCTGGTTCTTACATTTAGCTGCAATGGATTGTCTTGCAGTGATTCGCCCTACAATGTCTTTCTGGTCACTCTGCTCTAAATAGTGCACAAACAGAGCCCTACCCTTGTTTTCATCTGTCCTCTGCCATGTAAGATCCAAGCTCTGAAGTCAATCACACCGATTCTTTACTGTACCATTCATACTTCTGTGCAATGCGAGAACAGATTCAACGATTTGTCATTGCCACACGTTGACAGAACTCAGCCCCTTCTCACTTTTACCATCCCCTGCAAGAGCTTTGAAACACCCTGTTTATTATTCATTTCTTGTTTCAACTGCAAGATGTCAGCAGGATGGTAGTTCCATTTTTCCTGGCAGTTTGCCACCTCTAACAACACCGCTTGTCTATCCCGCCTTCTCACCTCGTCATCCCACCATGGTGGCTGTTCCCAACGTTTACTACTGTTGGTGTGCTGCCTCGTTTGACACCTTATTCTACTGACAACGTCTTGCCCTGTGGTGTCGTACTGGAAAAAAGTGCGTTACTGGCCTGTGTTGTTTTGATCTACCTTTGTTCACCAGTATGATGCACGGACGGTGGTCACTGCCATGGGACCCTAAAAACCCCATCTGCACACAGCAGTGAGTAGAGATACAGTGCAATCAATAACACTATCCTCATCTCTGGGCGACTCGCAATTCTAGTGACACCGCTGGTATTGATGCACAACAATTCCGTGGTCTCAAGTGCTAGTTCGAGATCTTCTCCTGTGTATTCGAGAAATGTTGCCCCCTGATCTACCCTTTGCGTTGAAATCACCACAGAAAATGACATTATTGCTCTCGACTTTTAATATCACTCAAACACCCATTCCTGTGTCCACTTTCGCATTACAGGCATACGTTGACCAGCACAAACGGTTTTCAGACTGGACTTTAATCGCCTGAAGTTGCAATTCATGAAGGATCATATAACACTGAGTATTCGTTTCGCAGTGTCATTGGTAGTGAATTCACGCATTTTATGATTACTATGTAAATATACTATTTTTCATTACTTTCTCATTCAGATTTACTATACAAATACGTTTTAAAATTTAAGTGTGCTATTTTTTAATCAGTTATAAAAAAAACAACACATGACATTCAATATGTAAATCGCACAGTATCACGTAACAACCGTGCAAATCAGTTATTTATTAAAATCATATAATCTACGACAAGTTGCTATCTACAATCAAACACGTAATCCAAAGTACTGTGTTTTACAAATTACAAAAACAATGACAAAATACAGCAACATTTCAACCAAAAAAGGCCTTATCAACAAACGAACAACAGGAGTGACAAATTTAAAAAAAACAAATGGACGACCAAAAACAAACGTTTCTAATGAAAATCTGGAAATAAAATGAAAAACTGGAATAAAACGAATAACAAAATAAATGTAACACAAAAAAACACACATAAAACCTAGAAATAGAACGGAAGAGAAACAATGAAAAATCTAGTAAATATATACTTGAATACATGCAAGATTACAAGGCATGGGAAGAAAGTATAAAAGGGCATAGGAAGGTAATACGTTGAGCCACGTGGTGCAAGGTACCATACAAAGAAATCAACCGATTCTCCAGAGCAAATCATGCTATCATTCGGGGAACACGATCGGATGGCTGTGACCTGGACATCGTAGCTCCTAAATGGCCAGTATCATTGAAATTGGTGGCTACAGAGGTCACGAGCATTGGCGTATGTCGCGCAAGTGTTGGGCGAATCGGTCCCTGAGCCTCTTGCCTGTCTCGCCGATATAAGCCTTGTTCCCCGCTTACATATAAGGCTAGATAAGATTACGTTACTCGCATGTGAAACCATCGTCAAATAGAAACGTGGCTAAAGGAAAACATACAGTACGCGTCTGTATCACATAAGCACACGTGTTACAACGCCGACAGCCACCTGAACAGTGCCAAATGAGTCTGGATATTGGACTTAGGCGACTGTGTACCAACATATCCTTAAGACTTCTGTCCCGTTCTAAGCCACCAAAGGATAGTTGGGGAAGACAGAACGGGTCTCAGGATCTGACAAAGGGTAGACAAATGACGGAAAAAAACATTTTCACCAGTAGAACTATATGGGGAAAGTTAAAATAAGTTTAACTCTGTCAGAGTTATCGCTTTGCTGCCGGGGGTCGCAAGGAGCAAGAGTAGCAGCAATGCGACCTCAAGCATGTCGTAAAAGGCGACTAAGGTGTGGTTTGGCGTAGGGCTGGCTACCTATCAGTAGAAAATTTTAGCCACAAAATCAACCAACCATGAACAAGTCACATAAAAATAAAATAAAACTGTGCCAACCAAGAGGAAAGGAAGCTCTTCTAGAAGAGGTATGAAACGATGCAGAGAAAGCCAAGGTCTAACACCAGATTATCTTCCTTTCACCTAGAAAAACTCCCAATTTGGGACCTGGAATGTTAGAAGTATGTATCAAATAGGTTGTAAATGAGATGAAATTTCACGGGATTGGCATCTTGGGATTATGTGAAACTAGGTGGAATGGTGCAGGCAAACAACGTCTAAACACAGGAGAAACAATGCTGTTCTCAGGCATTGGAAGAAAATCCCCTCCATAGTGAAGGTGTTTTAATGCTATCTAAAGAAGCGGAGAAGGCACTAATAAAATGGGAAGCAGTGAGTCCTAGGATAATCACAGCAACATTCAGAACCACCAAAAGAAAGTATTCTTGAATGTGACCCAGTGTTATGCACCTACCAATGATAAAGGGAAAAAAGAAAAGAGAATTTTACATAAAACTTCAAAATACTATAGGTAATCAGAGAAATGGAACATCAAAATTCTGATGGGTGACCTCAATGCCAAAAATAGGTTCGGACAACATAGGTCGAGGAGATCATGGGAAACACGGACTAGGAATAATGAACGAAAATGGAGAACTATTCACTAATTTCTGTGCAGCGAATCAATACGTCATAGGTGGAAGTGTCTTTCCCCATAAAAGAATACATAAAGAAACCTGGGTATCACCAGATCACAGAACAGAAAATCAAATTGACCACATATGCATAAACAAAAAATTCAGGTCATCTCTACAAGATGTAAGGGTCTAAGGGGCAGATGTAGATTCGGATCACCACTTGCTGATAAGTAAAATTAAACTGAAGCTTAAGCGATACATAACATCCATGAACATGAACACCAATATAATGTAGGATCCTCAGAAGTCAAGAAAAAAAGGGAAGTTCACGGTCACAGTCTCTAATAAGTATGGGTTTTGCGGCATTAGAAGATGAGGTGAGTGCGGAAGAATGCTGGCAAAAAACCAAAAATATTTGGAATGAAACATGCACAGAGGTATTAGGAAAGAAGGAGCGGAATCATAAGGCATGGATAACTCCAGAAACTCTCAAGGAAATAGAAGAAAGGAAAAAGAGGAAGCAGATTTAAATAATAGCAAAACTAAACTCCAAAGCCATGGCCAGGAAAAGTACAGAAGCTAGCAAGAAAGTGAAGAAACAAATAAAGTTAGAAAAAAGACAATCGTAGAAGATCTGAAGGGAAGCAGGGGTAGCTGGGAAAAGAAACCAGGGATCTTTACAATATCACTAAAGCTAGCAGGAAAATACAGACCATCAAATGGGTTGATCAAAAATAGTAAATGGGAAACTATCACTAATGTTAGAGACCAATGGAAAGATGGATGGAATACTTCAAGGAACTCCTGAACAGACCCGCACCTACAAACCCCCAGATATCAACCGGCAGAAATTGACTTGGACATCAAGCGGAAACCATCCAAGGAGGAGATTAGTAAAGCCATTAAACTTTTAAAAGATGGAAAAGCGGCCGGTCCCGATGGTATTCCAGCGGAAGGCAGTTAAAGCCAACATAACACATCCACAGAAATACTGTATAAATTATTTAGCAGAATCTGGGGGACCGAAGAAATACCAGCAAACTGGAGAGAAGGATACCTGGTGAAGCTACCAAAAGAAAGAGGACCTTCAGAAGTGTGAAAACTATAGGGGATAATGCTGTTGTCAGTACCTGGGAAAATACTAAGCAGATTCATCCTGGAGAGACTGAGAGATGCCATCGATATAAAGCTAAGAGATGAACAGGCGGGCTTCCGACCAAATAGATCCTGTGCTGACCAGATACCACATTACGTATAATAATAGAGCAAAGTATTGAATAAATCCCACTTTATATCGGTTTGTTGATTAGAAAGGCTTTTGACAGTATTGATAGGGAAAACCTTTGGAAATTAATGAGGCATTATGGAATCCCACAGAAAATTATTAACCTAATAAAAGCAACATATACAGATATGAAATGTGAGTTCTTCATGAAGGTAAACTACAGATACTTTCGGAATAGAAACAGGAGTGCGTCAGGGATGTCTTCCATCACCTTTGTTGTTCTTACTGACAATAGACTGGATTATGAAGACCACAGTAACTAACACCAGAAATGGAATCAATGGACTCTGACAGAGCAACTAGATGATCTGGACTTCGCTGATGATATAGCCCTTCTGTCACATACACGAAATCAGATGCAGGATAAGCTAAACACATTGAATCAAGGCCCCAGCAACAGGCTGTTCATAAAGGGAAAGAAAAAGTATTGAAATTTAAACCAAACAAACAAACTCGATCCCCCTGGGAAATCCCTTCAGGGTAGTCATACACATCGGCACCCTAGAAAAAGAGGGTGGAACAGATAAGATGTTAAAATAAGAATACAGAAGGCAAGAGGAGCTTTCATTGCACGGGGAAACATTTGGGAAAAGAAATCAAATCTAGAAAAAAAATTCGGTATTTAATTTAATGAAAAAGCAGTTCTCTTTGGGGTCAAAAATAGAACAACTAAAAAATGGCATTTGAAAACATTATCAACTGGTTTTCCGCAGAATGGGAAAAAGATGGTATAGGGGGTCCAAATGAGGAACTTATGGAAAACAAGACGTTCAGTGAACAAACAGGTTAAAAAAGACGCTGGCGCTGGATAGGACACCTTTCAAAAACCCGGGGGGGAATAAACAGGGCCCTTGCCGGGAACCCCCAGGGACGGGAAAAAGAAGGGAGGCCAGAAATCAGGGGGTTTAGGCGGAATCAACAATATAAAAAAGAGCTGGAGGGAGCTGGGAGATGCTAGAATGGAAGCTTGGCATGGGGGTTTGGTTTAGGGGTATGCCCCAACCCGGGGGGTAAAAAAGGGAAAGAGAGAGAGAGAGAGTTAGTGGTCCTATGCTGGCTTTGGGTCTGGCAGTGATTTTTTAACTGATATGCCCCGACAAGCCCCTCCGGTTGGCGCCTGCGAAAAATCCCGACATCTCGCGATTTTCAAAAAAAATCATCGTCCTCGTTACAAAAAGGGGACAGGCCAAGGCTAAAGGCAAAAGTCCCCAAAACCCTGGAAAAAGTATAAGGAAAAAATATGTGCATCAGTAGGGTTGTTACTGATGTAGTGATGGGGGATAGGCGTATGGAGATAGTAATGTCAAAAAAATTGAAAGTGTGGGGTGTAGAAGTAAAACGAATAGAAGGGTTGAAAAAAAATAAATTAATGAAGCGTGATAAATCGGGTTAGGGAAAAGTAATGAAACAGTCATCAATGTATATGTGATAACAGACGGAAGGGGGCAATCATATGTAGTCCATACTGGGGGTTCAAAATAAAGATTCATGTTGCATGTATTCAAGTTATATATTTACTAGATTTTCATTGTTTCTCTTCCGTTCTTTTCTAAGTTTTATGTGTGTTTTTGTGTTACATTTATTTCGTTATTCGTTTTTATTCCCAGTTTTCGTTTTTATTTCCAGATTTTCATTAGAAACGTTTGTTTTGGTCGTCCATTTGTTTTTTAAATTTGTCACTCCTGTTGTTCGTTTGCTTGATAAAGGCCTTGTTGTCAAACGTTTGCTGTATTTTGTCATTGTTTTTGTAATTTGTAAAACTACAGTACTTTGTGTTTACGTGTTTTGCCAATCAAATAGTTTTACTGCAGTCTCATCTATTTTGTGATATTTTATTTATACAATCAACCAAGTGCAAAATTCAAATACTTAGGAGCATATTCACAGAACACGGAAGACTAGATAGAGATAGAGGCTAGAG
This sequence comes from Arion vulgaris, assembly GCA_020796225.1. NCBI lineage: Eukaryota > Metazoa > Mollusca > Gastropoda > Stylommatophora > Arionidae > Arion > Arion vulgaris. The sequence continues at coordinate 15,240 of JADZMA010000748.1, read as the reverse complement.
TGCAAAAGCAAATGATGTAACCTACCAGCTAGCCCCATTGTTGAGGCACCCAAAATCTCACTGACCTCTAAACAACAGATGTTCAACAGACATTTCATACCTATTCTGTATTACAGAGCCAAAAATGGACAGTGGGCAAAGCACATTTGCGAACAAATAACTACATGTGAAATGCGATGCCTACGAAAAGTTACAAACTATTGTCTATTCCCAGGTGGAAAATGTAATTGGCGTCCACTCTCGTCGTTAAGCGTAGGATGGGAGCTTGGTACATTCTAGTGCTAGATGAGTCGCCCTTGTTGTGTTGCATCCGTGTTTATTACAAGTTACAAACAACAGCAGAAAAGACAGCCATAAACATCAGCATAAGAAAGAAGTTGGCACAGAACCTTGCTTGAATTACATTGAAAAACAAAGAATGAAGTATTTCGGCCATATAAGAATGCATCAAACTCCACGTACACAGAGTCTTCTGCAACAGAACATCAGGAAAGAAGGCATATGAAGACCCTGAAAAAGTTGGATAGATGGCATAGCAGAATCTGTCAAGAAGCAAAAATAATTATCAACCAAGACACAGAATAGCTAAAGACAAAAACAGAAAACCACGACACTGAGCAATAACCCGGTAGTAGTGTGACAACAAAAGAAGAAGAAGATCGATTCAAAAAACGGGAACTAGTAATACTACATAAGGTATCATGTCGTTACGTAAGTATTTACGATGGTTCAGTGTTCTCACAACATCATATTGACACCTTGAACAAAATTGTGTAAAACATGACATGAAAATCAACAACACTAAAACAGAAATAATGAATATGGGAAGAAAACATAATAATCTAGACATCCATGTCAATGACTAAATAAACCAAGTGAAAGAATTCAAATACTTAGGAAGCATATTCACAGAAGACGGAAGACTAGATAGAGAGATAGAGGCTAGAGTACAAAAGCAAATGCTGTAACCTACCACCCTAGCCTCATTGTTAGGCCCCCAAAAATTTCACAGGCAGCTAACAACAGATGATCAACAGCATTTTCATACCTACTTTGTGTTACAAACATGGACATTGAGCAAAGCGCAGTCACAAAAAATACTACATGTGAAATGCGTTTGCCTGCGAAAAGTTACCAATAACACAAGAAAAGACAGAATCACCAACATCAGCATAAAAAAGAAAGTTGGCACAAAACCGTGCTTGAATTACATAGATAAAAAAAGAATGAAGTGGTTTGGCCACTTAATAAGAATGCACCCAAACTCCACAGTATACAGAGTCTTCTACAACAGAACATCAGGAAAGAAGGCAAGAGGAAGACCACGGAAAAGATGTTTAGATGGCGTAGCAGAATCATGTGAAAGAGCAAAGATAACAATAACACAAGCCACCAGAACAGCGCAAGACAAAAACAGAAAACACGACACTGGGCAACAACCCGGTAGCAGTGTGACCACAAAAGACGGAGAAGAAGAAGTGACCTACATCAATTTGCAGACTAAAAATAAAAGAAGCGATTCGTCTTCTTCAGCGATCTCTGGTCATGCGCAATTTACTTGGACCACAAACTGGGCAGTCAGCTTCAGGTCTGTCAGGTTTCCCCAAGCTTAGTTTTCAGGTCGACTGGGTGTGGCCACATGTTGCTTCTCAGCTCACAGAAGAGGACAGTCTTGCAGGATATGCTCTGGTGTCTATTCCGCCTGCTGACGCTGGCAGAGAGCTGTTAAAGAAGCGATTCAACATACGATCATTTTGGACTTTCTACCAAGCGTTGATCTTTATTTAACTCTTTCCACGCCCATTTATTTTCTCAATTTTTAAGCAGTTAATTCAAGGAAGTAAAAAAATATTTAAAAAAATTACGATCCAAACTACTCGTCAATAAATAAACATATATATATTATTATATACTAAATTGAAAAAACTGGACAACCCAATAGAATAACAAGGTTGAAAAGTAGTATAAGTAAAATAGTAGAAGTAAAACTAGAAAGACTTTTATAAGGGAAGCAACTCTATGGCGCAGTGTGCGGCTTAAAGCGTGCAACGGACTTAAAGCGTGGAAAAAGTTCAAGGAAACCACCTACTAGCAACCGGTTTAGATTTACAGCTGGAATCTTCGGGTTTTTTTCAGGACAAAAAGATCTATGCACACAAACGATATAGACAAGATAGGTTTTTGAAGCAACTCTTCACTTGCTGTTTCTGAGAAACTATGAAAAACTATTTGGATAGTTTCTTATCCTTTTTCTTCTAACACTCAAAATCGATCACATGTTAAACCACTCTTTGTGATTTGTATGTGATCTGAGCCTAAACGTTATTGTACGTTGTGCCAGTTATGCGCCTGCAAGTGGCCAGCCCTCCTATTTCTACGACGCTATTTATTTACTAAGGTAGCTCCTGGCCCTACCTCAGTAGCCTCTTACGACATGCCTTGTAGGTCGCAGTATTGCTATTCTTTTCTCTCCTTGGGTCCCCGAAACAGCCTCACGCTACAAAGGTACTGGGTTCGTTTTCCTCCCTCAGCGATTGGGATATTTTTCTAGATCCTGATCGTAGTGTAGGTGAGATCGAGTTCCCAGTCCTATTGGAGACAAACGATATAACGTAGGTCTAATGTTTAAGTTGAGCAGAAAAAGAACCATTGACATTTACAAATTAATAAGAGTATACTGCAAAGTTCTGCCTAAAAAAATTTACCCTTCCCCGGAAAATATCTCTTCCCAAAAAAAAAAACAACAACAACCCAACAAATAAAATGTAAACAAAATGTTTACAATTTTCAAAACGATATCATGGACACTCGCATGCTACAGGGCTCGTGCAATGCCGCTGAAATCTTATTGTGAGTGTGAGATCACACATGGTCATATCAATCATTGAATCAATCAATCATTGAATCAATCAATCATTGAATCAATCAATCATTGAATCAATCAATCATTGAATCAATCAATCATTGAATCAATCAATCATTGAATCAATCAATCATTGAATCAATCAATCATTGAATCAATCAATCCTTGAATCAATCAATCATTGAATCAATCAATCATTGAATCAATCAATCATTGAATCAATCAATCCTTGAATCAATCAATCATTGAATCAATCAATCATTGAATCAATCAATCATTGAATCAATCAATCATTGAATCAATCAATCATTGAATCAATCAATCCTTGAATCAATCAATCATTGAATAATAATTTATCATCATCAAATAATCAAATAGCTTATCATGAGCTGAACTTTGCCACTTCAACAGTACTTCGAATATTTCTCCTCCAATTGCAGTGTCCCGCCTCTGTAGCGTCATGTTCAAATTATCAGATTATCTGAATCCATCTTCTCCGTGACTTCCTCTTTCTCATTTTTGTCGGTGTGCTTCCTTCTATGATGAATCTTCTCCAGCCCTTCGTGTCTTTTGAATAATAGGTACTGACTAGTTCATCTCAGGGCGGCTCGTCATTAAAGCCAGTGGGGCTGGGCCTTACCAAAAATAAGGTGTAACGGTGTATTTATTATTTTATACATTAAAATATAACCTAGCTGAAACCATGATTTTCGAAAATTTCTGGCCCCACAACAAAGTGATCACGAGCCGCCACTGGTTCATCTATAAATACAGTTTAACCAATGTTAGTGTTCTACAGCCTACTCAACAAGGAAAACCTCTAACATAATGAATTTCTGTCCTTCCTTGTTTTTTGGCGTCTATAATAAGCTGCAAGATTCAATGAGCACAGAATTGAAATCTGAATGTCTGCTCACCCCTTCATTCATCCAAGGCTTTACGTGGTGAGATTTAGTGCACGGCGTTCTGGTTAGCTTTAATCCAGATCTATATCACAATGGAAAATATGCATCGTTGTTATCCATTAATTGTAAGATGCATTACGAAATCATATTTAAGGGTCAAGAAATAGCTTAAATAGTATCACGCCTGCTGACATATTTAGTATTAGATATATATATATATATATATATATATATATATATATATATATATATATACAGAGGCGACTCGTCTTAGGGCCAAGGGGGCCAGACCCCACAAAATAATGTGTAACGTGTATTTATTATTTAATAAATTAAATATAACCTAATCCAAAACCATGATTATTCCGTAAATTTGTGTCTGGCCCCTAACAAAAGTGAACACGAGCCGCCACTGTATACATATAATCTAATTTTATCTTATCTTAACCACATTGCCGTAAGCGTCGTGGGAGATTTAGTTTTCTATCTTGTGCCAGGTGTGTTGCGCTTGACGATGTCAGTCCATGCTTTCGCAGAGACTCTGAGATGTTATCTATCCATCGTGTTCTTGGCCTGCCTCGTGCTCTGCCCCCTGAGTGTCGATTATTGTAGGCACGTGATGGTAGTAAATGTGGTTCCATTCTCATTAGATGGCCGAACCACTTGATTCTTTACTTCTCGATGTATTGTATGCATGGTATAGTACCAACGATGCTTCTGATATTCTCGTTTCTCACTCTATCTCTCCTTGTAACGTTGACAGCTTTCGTAGACATCTCATTTCACATGTTGTAATCTTTCTTTCTTGTGCCTTAGTCAGGGGCCATGTTTCCACTGATAGCAGAGATGGAATAATATCCTTTATCATATATATATATATATATATATATATATATATATATATAATATATATATATATATATATATCTCGTTTACTCACTCTCTGTAATTGCGTTTAGAGGTTTCTAACCTCTAGAGACTCACATGGGTCTACTGTCCTAGTCATGCGAGTGTTAGCTACGACGTGAGAGCGGACAGACTAGCATCTAAAGCATCGATTGTTGGGAGTTTAGGAGGGAAAAAAAGGGGATGATCTTGGTGACGTACTGTTGGATGAGGACACTAAAATTGATGTTGAATCAATCTAGCGATTTAAGGAGTTCGGCATTACACGTTTTATAAATAGAGCTGGAAACTTGAGGGGCAGATATAGGTGTGTTTAACCAGCGAGCACATGAGCCATCAGTATGCAGACCTTCGACATCTGCTGGAGGAGACTGAGCACCCAATGTAAGTGTGTGCAAGTGTGAAAGTCCGTCTCTTTGTCAGACTGACTTTTTATGTCACTGTCTTTGCTTGCACGTTTCTGTGTTATCCTACCTACCTACCTACCTACCAACCTACCTACCATCCTACCTACCTACCTACCTGCCTACCTGCCTAACTGCCTGCCTGCCTACCTACCTATCTACCTACTATCTCTCTCTCCTCCTATATATATATATATATATATATATATACACACACACATATATATATTTCTTGATTTTATTTTGGAATTTTATATATAGCTATACTGCTCTCGTACCGCTGAACGTTACATAGAGCCTTCAAGCATTTCTCCACACAGCTCTGCTGGGCAACTCGCGCAATCTCTTCTGTGGAATTGAGTCAGATATGTCTCGTCTTTCTCAGTAAAGTTGGTTTAAGGGTTTCCCTATGGAATTCTTTTTTTTTACCCTTTTCCTCCACTGATTCCTGGTTTGTGGTTCTTTGATCATTTCTTCTCAGAGTATGCCTAACAGATCTCCATCTTCTCTTTATTATAACCGTTGTTACTAGTGGTTGACCAGACATTTCTTCTCAAAGTATGCCTAACAGATCTCGATCTTCTCGTGCGTGCATTTTGAGTGACTCATTGAGTATGATCCGAAAGGTAGAGGCCGGTTCGGTGCGCAGGCAATGGACTGAATCACTGCAGGCGTCAGCAATTTGCAGAATTACACTTGTCTTTGTTCCGGGGCACATGGGTGTCGTTGGCAATGAGAGAGCAGACAGGCTGGCTGGCTCTGCCGCTATATCAGACGACCAGTCAATGGACAGAGCTGACATCGTGAACGCCCTCATAGAGCGTGGCCGCAGAGAAGACCTTCATCTAAATCAATCCACGTCAACTACTAGATTGCGAGAACTGGGTTTGAAGATTGGTGTGGCAAGAAAAGAACGGTACAACAGGTATCAAGTAGGCTCATCAATCAAAATAGAACTGGTACGGTCAGTCGCTGGACGCTGATGGAGATATTGCGAGGAGATCGGAGCACCTATGGACATGTCCGGAGTGCAATGAAGATATTCCCAACTGAAACTGAAACTGATCTTCTCTTTATTATAACCGTTGTTACTAGTGGTTGACCATACATTTCTTCTCAGAGTATGTCTAACAGATCTCCATCTTCTCTCTATTATAACTGTTGTTACTAGTGGTTGATCAGACATTTCTTCTCAAGTATGCCAACATATCTCCATCTTCTATTATAACTTGTTACTAGTGGTTGACCAGACATTTCTTCTCAGAGTATGTCTAACAGATCTCTATCTTCTCTCTATTATAACTGTTGTTACTAGTGGTTGATCAGACATTTCTTCTCAGAGTATACCCAACATATCTCCATCTTCTATTATAACCTTTTACTGTGTTGACCAGACATTTCTTCTCAGGTATTCTAACGATCTCCATCTTCTCTCTTTATAACTTTATTTTAGTGATTAAGACATTTCCCCTCAAGTATTCTAACATATCTCCATCTTCTCTTTATTATCTTTTCTTCTTTTTCCCAACTTTTTCCAGACTGATTTGAAACAAAATAGTTAGTGGTCAACCGGTCCATGTACATCTCCGTATATTTTTCTTGGATGTTTGGGGTTTGGGCCCATGTGTTTTCTCTGTTCCTTCGTTGGACATTTTTTTGGGTATGTTTTCTCTGTCATCTTGCTGGTGCCACATGTACATATTCAGGGGGGTTTTTATTGTTAAACAGTGGTACCTCAGTCTTTCCCCTGTTCTGACGAAAAATGACAACCTGTTCCTCTCTCTTAGTTGGGTTTTAAAGCATCTCCTTTTCATGCCCTGGGTGATCCTACCATTTGTTCTTAAAACCATTTTATCCATCTTTTGTTTCCCTCATATGTCATACTGGTGTCTGTCTGTGGTAGCCTGCTTCCCCTCTTTTGCCTTGCAGTCTCTTTTCCCAGGTTTTCCCCCATGAGATGGTATCACTGTATTCCCCTCTAGAAAGATGTTGCATCTTTTAGTGATGTTTAGTTCCTTCAAGTTTTTATCGTCTTCTTTTTTGACAAATTACTGACGGGGACGTAAAAATCCGGGTTTTTCATTTACATGTTCCTCTTTTTGGCTTCTGCCGCTTTTAGGGCCTCTGCCTCTGCTCTGTGGGGGAATTCCTGTCCTAATTTTGCTTCCGAGTTCATGTCACTGAGCATTTGGGGGGCTCCTCCTCCTCCATTTTCAGTTGCATTTGCTGCAGACCCATCTTTATCATGGGTCCACCTGCTTTGGAAAGTGTTCCTTTAGGTCTCGGGGCCAAGTTTCTTTCTTCCTTGTTTGTTTTTTTTTTCCTACTATCCCGGGATGTTCTCATTCAGCTCTAAATTTTGTTTTTTCCCTTCTGTCTTGTGTTGGTGTATTTTAGTGGTTTGGGGGTAACTTCAAAGTGGTTGTTTCTCATCATCATCTTGGTTGTCCTGCAAAGTTGGTTTTTTAGTCTGCCTTCCCACCCATTCATTCTGTGGTACATTGGGTGATCTTCTAGTCTCTTGAACTTTCCTTTTTTTGCCTGTTTTTTATATCCTCCATTGGTTGTGGGCCCGTGGTCTTCTCCTTTTCCTGTATTGGATGATCTCATTCCCCCTTAATAATTCTCATAGCTTGGTTCTGAACACGGTTGATTTTTTTTAAAGTTGGATTGGGCTCAGTTGCCCATCAATTCCAGCCCAGTGTCGGGAACATTCCCATAAAAAACTTCTTTAAAACATTGTTATCCCCCCAGGTTGTGATATTTTTTTCATGATTGCCATCCTGGATTTTGCTCGGGTTTTTGTTTTAAATCTGGCATGCCATGTCATGCGCGGGTGAAGGTGATTCAAGGTATGTGGGTTTTTCTCTGGGGCAATATATGGTTTTTTGGAGCGGACTTTGGGGCTTTTTGATGGAAAAATCGTATATTCTTTTTCTTTTATTGGCTTTGATCAGCCATTAGGGACCATTGGTCTAGGTTTTGGGGCCTGTTGTATTCTGCTTTTGCAGCGGTAATCGCCCCTCTGATTCCACGGGGCCCAGGTCATCCCATGGGGCGTGGTGGTCCTTCTGGGTATGTTCTCGTTTTTCATTGATGTTTGAAACAGTGTTGGCACAGTCTCACCCTAAAGACCCTTTTCTAGTGTTGTTTTCCTGCTGGTGAACTCTTTTCCCTTTGAGTTTTTTTTCTAGATGTGATATCCTTTTTCTTTCTCCTGCTACTGGTTTCTGCCTTCCTTTTAGGAGCCTTCCCCCCTTTATAAAAAGCCTTCTCCAGATCTACCCTACTGCTGCGTTTTTTTTCCCCTCTTGAAAAACTCCTCTATCTGGGGGGGATGTATTCATGATCTTCTGTAGTCTGTTTTTTAAAAACCTGTTTTGGGGGAAGTAGCAACCCCTTTTTTTCTTCCAAATGCCACATTGTCTGGTGTTGATCATGCCCAAATTTTCCTACCACTCAGAAAGCTTTGGTCTATAACGCTGGGTCTGTGGATCCTTCCCCGTTTTTTATCTATCAATAAGCTTCCTTCCATTTTTTGGGGTTAACGCCATTTTTTCAGCTACAGTTAAATTTTTCTAGTACTTTTTTTTCGCTGTCGCCCCATTTCTATTATCATTTCATTAGTTATCCCATCATTGCCTGGTGATTTTCTTTTCTTTAGAGGCGTAATGTTTTTTTAATTCATTTTTGTGAATTTTTTGTCAATTCCTGGGGGAAACCCGAATAGGTGTGGCCATTAGTTCTTTTTTTATGGTTTCCCCCCTTTCTTCAGGAACATCTATATGTTTACTTGTGTAAAGTGCTCACTAAGGATATTGGCAGCTTTTTTCCCTTGGCTTTTCATCATTCTGTTTGATGGTGATTGTGTGCTTGTATTTATTTTCGGTTTATGCCTGGCTTTTTCCCACAACCCTCTCTGTCTAGGTTAAGGCTTTGTTTTTTTTCTACCCAGCTTTTTCTAGATTTTCGTTTAGTATTCGTTTGTATCTTGCCGGGTGGCTTTAAGTTTAATGTTTGCTTCTGTTTTCTTTCTATTTCTGCAATGTTTCTTGCTTTCGTTGTTCACTTCTAGTTGTTCAATTCGTCCGTCCAGGGGGCGGGTTTTTTGGTCTCGCACCTCGAGGATGGACTCGGGGCTGCTTTGGGGGCTTTGTTAAAGTCTCCCCCAGCGATCTCTTGCTTGTTTAGGGGTTCACAGTATGGTCTGTCAAGTGAAAATTTTCCCCCCAGCCCTCTTTTGTGTTCCATCTTGGTAGCAGCTTTTTGCTGTGGGGAGTTGAAAATTTCCCCAAGCTTTACCGGTCTGTGATCACTTCCTGCGAGTTGGTCAGCACCATTCTGTCAATTTTGTGGTGGATGTCACCTGTGCAAAAGGGCCCAGGTCTGGTGTGGTGGTTTTCCAGGTTCTGGGTATTAGGTTTTCCTCAGCATTGTTGATTAAGTGAGGTTGCTATCTATCTCCCATCCCCCCACCTCATCACCTCTTTTTTTGTATCCGGGTCCCCCACCCTTGGGTGACTATTAAAGTCTCCTACTCTATGCAGTTTATTGGTATTTTTTCATGTTCCCCAGTATAAGTCTTTGTTTGGGGGGCAGTGGGTTTATGATCCGGTGCTTTTGGGGTTTTGCGTCTACCCCTACAATTTCGCTGTCTACCCCAATATTTTTTTTTTTGACATGCAATCCATTTCGGGCGAGGATCAGGACTCCCCCTTTTGCTCCTTCCTTCTAATCAAGGTCTGATATCCTCTAATGGAAAATCTGTGGCTGATTTGGGGTGTCTCTTTATACTTTCTTTTCCCCCTGTTGTAGATATTTTGTTAATGGGACCTTCTTCTTTTTCTCCCTCCTTTCCCCTGCATAATGTTGAATGTTTTTGATTTTTTCCCCTGTGTTTTCCCGTTTGTCCTCTGGCTCGGCGTGGATCATATTCCCCGTCTGTCGAGACTCGGTTGACCACTACTTTTTTTTTGTATCTGGTGTTCGTCGTAAAACGTTCCCTGCACATTGTCCCGCCTGCGGCGTTTCTTCAGGCTCCCCCCTTTTGCCTTTTTTTTAACCTACAAGGCGCAGGTTGGACTGCATTGCCCTCGCCACGGGGTCCCCCTATGATAATAGGTTACGCTATTCCCCGATACGGCGCCGGCGCTCGGGGCCCACAATGTACGGTGGGGTTTGCTCTGAATACATACAAAACACGGACCTAATCAACATTTTATCCGCTTATATGCCAGAAACCCGTAAATCACCCAATCGAAATCGCGCACGTTTTCCCGTTAGAATTTTTTCACCGACATGTTGGGACCGGAAATCGATCCCTCTTTATTAAACCGTTGTTACTAGTGGTTGACCAGACATTTTTTCCAAGTATGTCTAACAGATCCCCATCTTCTTTTTATTTAACCTTTTACTAGTGGTTGACCAAATTTTTCTCCAGAGTATCCAAACTATCTCCATCTTCTATTAAACCGTTGTTATAGTTTAAAAAAATTTCTCTGATTTAACCCCTCATCTGAATTCGTCCATTTTATGATCATTAGTTTTCCAAAAGGGAGTCTCTGATCAATTGGTTAGGGCACCCCTAAGGAGCCCCAGCAAACCCCCTACAAACAAACAAACAAACAAACAAACAAACAACATAGCACACCCCGTTAAATGTAAAGTGACGTATATCAACCACATCCAGGGAAAAGAAACAAATACTTTTTGATAACTGATAAAACACTAATTGTTCTTTGTTGCATTTCTTCACTTTTTTTTTGTTCGACCCAGAAACGGGGCCGCTCTCGGCTCGTGCCATGGACATCGAACCCTTCGATTGGTCCCACGAACCCGAAAATCGGGGAAACCTGTGGTTTTTCTGCCAGTCCCGGGTTGCCCCCACTCCAGGGGTTTTGTCACCGTGTCAACGCTCAAACGCTGGGGGGGCCTTTCCCTTAATATAGTCTCTAGCCCTTTTTTTTACATATCTAGGGATGAAACACGGACCTCTGAAGTGGGAAAAAGATACGCTGTATGGCGGATAAAGGGGAAATACTGAAAAAAAGGAAAAACCCGTCTTCACGAAAAAATCAGTCAGAATCGCCCCCAGCCCCCCTGACTACGTTGAATCATAGGGGGTGAACGAAAAGAAGAAGAAGAAGCCCTGTTTTTTTGCTGGGTAAGTTTAGTAAGAGGAACGTTCATCGCATTAAAAAAGTTGGAAGTCTAAAGCAAATCTAGAACAAATATTAAAATCTTTCTTTCTTTTCTACAACCCTGTTTTGTCTCACAGCGTCAGGATAAGAAGGTTTCTAAAAAGATCCCTTGCTGCCATTACAAATAGTGTCTTCTTCTTCTTCTTTGTGTCCGTTCTTTACGATCAATTTTAATTCTTTGGTATGTTTGATCTTTGCCAAAACGTGTATTTTTTGCATTTTGGGTTTTGGGTCCCCCAAAAGCATAAGACTTCTACACTTTTAGGACACATGCATCCGATTTCAGCCAAACCTCCTTTTCGCCCCCTGCGTGGCAGGAAACAGAGGTTCTTTTTTTTTAAATTTTTGGGGTAACCCTCGGGCGGCAAATGTGTCTTTCTCGCCTCTGTTTCTCTGGGGTCCACCTTTTGCTGGCGGCCTTTTGCTTGTATCCACTTTTCAACCGTTGCTCTTTTCATCAAGTCCCGATATAAATGAAATGAAAATCGTGGCATATTTCACTGACGTAGCCATAAACCACATGAACTGTCGTTTAGTTGGGGACCACTTATACGTGATTTTTTGCCACTGCTTTCTGAACTTCAGGTCTATTTCCCTTTTAAAAACCCCACGGGCAATTTCCCAAATTTTACCGTGGGGGTTTGAACAGACCCCTAATTAAAGGGTGGGAAATCATGAAAAAAATTTTGAAAACAGACCCCAACTAAACCCCTGACCTGCATTCGTATTCGTGTATATGACATTTATTTTTTAAAACAACAAAAAAAGTTAAATCAAAATTATATTATGCAACAATTAAGTTTAATAATAAGGTTATCAATATTAGAATATTTTTTCCCAATAAATAACCATAGACTCACAGAAGAGTAAAATTTCAAAAAAAATGTACAGTGTTCATAAACATCTATAATTTCCATCCCCGATCGATCTGGTTGGGGTTTTTCCCTCAGTTGTTGGGGGTCGAAAAGATGAACCTCAGAGATAACGGGGGGGACAAAAAACTATTTACAAAAACGCATACTGGGCCCCTTTTAGAAATCTCTTCCTGACCCGACGCTGTGGGCAAAGGGTTTCGAGAAAAAGGATAGTTTAACCAGGTATGCGGGTTTTTATCAGGGTCACTACCGTTTGAGCTATCTTCTGATCTTCTTGCCCAGCGTTAGTGATATGTTGAAACACGTACAAACAAAAAATTTGGTTTTTCAAAAACATAAACAGTGACGATAAACAGCAACGTTTCACCAACAAGGCCTTTATCAAGCAAACGAACAAACAGGAGTAAAAATTAAAATGAAACACAAATGGACGACCAAATACCAACTATCTAAGGAAAATCTGGAATCGAATAACAAATAAAATTTAAAAAAATATTTTCCAAAAAGTTCTGTTTATCTCTGTTTATGTATTTTGTAAAACTATAGTACTTTGTTTGTACTTTCCTTTCGTTTTGCAGTCCCCCCTATTATTTATTTTGACGTTCTTCATGCCAGTTATTTTTCCCCTTTTCCTGTTTGGCCCCTTTTTTCGATTAAAATACCAAAAAAAGTGTTCTTCATTTATGTTTGTTAGAAAAATATATCAATGAAATAATATTTATACAATGCATGATTCAAACTTGGGTTCCTTGGTAATAAATTACTTCAGAATGTTTCAAAACGAAATCATGTCTTGCAGAAAAAGAAAAAGTGAGATCTTGTGGACAGCTGAAGTAACAGCTGAAGTTTTTGTTAGCTTATCTTATATTTCAAATTTTGGGATTTGTTTACATGATTACAGTATTGATGACTGAATAGTATTTGCATGTATTTGTAATGTAGATTTTGTTTCGTGACGGGAATATTTGGGAATTCCTTTCTTGTGGAAAAATTCGCTCGTTTTGCATCGTCTTTTTTGTCCCGTGCAAATGATACAAACCAGATTTTGCCCAAAAATACAAAACAATCATTAATATGTCTCTTCCCAGTTATTGTTACATATTATTTAATTTTGTCTCAAATTTTGTGTTTTTCTCAATAGATAAACTACGATTTTTATTTTTTTACAATCCACTGATGACATTCGAGGGCCGCCACACCCCAAATTATAACTCTCTGATTCAAATGTCGTCCTTGGTGTCCGGCCTTAGAAATATCAGTTTACAAAACGGGATCTGTACTCAATTACTGGAAGAAATGCTTTATGTCTTTGCCTTTAAGACGGTTTTGTCCCCAAACTTTTTTTAATTCCTTATCAAAAATAAACAGTTTGATTTTTTTTGCACTTCTATATAATTTCTCGGGTATGTTTAAAAAAAAGGTTACTTTAAAAACCCGTATGCTTATTTTCGTCAGTTGCCTGCTTCCTGGAGTTGACGATTAATGATATCCACAAACTTTTTTTCTCAGCAGGTCGTTCCATTTTTCCCTTTCCCTACCATGGGTTGAGCTGTTCAGTATCTTCTCTCCCATTCCCCCCCCCCTCTATGTTTTTTCTCTATCTTTTCCCCTTTAAAAGTGTTGCGTTGTCAAAATGTTTTCTAGCCAAAAACTTTTTCATTCATATTAACCTCTTTGTCTCAGGGGACAATAAATAAGGGGTTTCATCACGTAGTTTGTTTTTTCTCTCTCTCCTGACGAATGTTTTGGGGAATTTTTTGGGTGGCTGGGTTTCCCAGCGTCAACTAACCATCGCTTACTGATAGTAGAGAAGTGCAAGGGTTAAACGACGTCTAGTATCGTTTTATTTGTTTTAGTTTGGGCTTCATTCAATAATCAAAAAATTATGCCTGCCCGGGGAGGCGTCATGTCTCTCCACAACTCTCTCTCTCTCTCTCTCCCCTCTCTGGGTGCATTAAAAATTTCTGACGTGATCTTGTATCGAAACAGTGTCAGGCCATCAAATCTTCTCCCTCTGTCTTCCACGATTTTCCCTTTCCCTTTTCCCCAATTTTTTTTTTACATGACTAAAAATGATGAATAATTCCCTTATGTTCTCAAAGGTTGCTGTTTATCCTTTACCTCTTAAACATCCATTAATCCTCCCAAAATTTTTTCTCCTCTACCTTCGTGCCCTCCATATTTAATCGTGTATTTTTTTTATTTCCAAAATTAACTTTCAGGTGTCAGTATTTGATTTATGAAAAAATTTAAGAACCCCCTTTTTAATAGATAAGCATTTTTAAAGTATTTTTACAATATTCATTTATCTTACATATTCTTTTTCTTATCCGTGCATTATATTCTTTCTTCATTTTTCATTGCACCTATACATTTAATACTTTTCTATATTAATATTTCACTTCACTATGACTACCTTTCAGTGCTAAATGTCTTGATGACCATGGTTTCATTTTCTGCTATATAAACTGAGACATTTTTGCACCCCCCGGTGGTTACCGGGGTTAAATTTGGGGTATAAAGAAAAAGAACCCCTTTTCCCGCCCCGTTCGTAAGAGGGGATTAAGGGTTTGGCTGAAATCGGATGCCCTGTCAAACTTGAAGTCTATCGTTTGGGCCTACCAAGTCAATTGCAACATATCACGTTCTTGGCAAAAATCAAACATATCACAAAGTGTTTAAAAATTTGGGCGTAAAGAACGAACGAAAGAAAAAGATTGCTTTGCACCATTTTGTTATAAATAAAATTTTATTAAATTTTGTCTAAGTGGTTAAGCCCTTTCCTTTTGAGTCGAAGGTCTGGGTTTGAATCCGGACCCCCGCTCTGCTCAAGGAATTTTTTCCCGAACCCTAGGTTGTTTCTGGAGCTACGGTTCGTGCTTTTTGCAATGCTCTCGGCAGGTGGTGTCCATTTCTGCGGAGAGGACCGAGCCAGATAGGTAAAACCCCGGGGCAATGTAGTCAATCCTCGGCTTTAAAACTTACCTCAACTTGTTTTGTGCCTTCCCCTTTTCCCGCTATTCCCGTCCCTTTTCTATATTTAAACAAAAGTAAACTGAGCGTCTGTGCTCAAGCGGGGTGAAAATC
>JADZMA010000747.1:0-30145 GCA_020796225.1 Arion vulgaris | reverse complement strand
TATTTAGTGTTTTATATTACATTCGATTACCGTAGATATGCACAATACTTAGTGTTTTTATATTTTACATTCGATTACCGTAGATATGCACCATACTTAGTGTTTTTATATTTTACATTCGATTACCGTAGATATGCATAATATTTAGTGTTTTCATATTTTACATTCGATTACCGTAGATATGTGGATGACTATAGTAAAAACTAAGTATGTACGGCGGGGAGGGAAGGAGGGAGTCCCAGTAGCGCAGAGAATAGGTCTGCGTCTCTCGTCTCAAAGATACTCGGTTCGCTCTCGTGTGGAGCCATTGAGATATTTCTCACGAGATCCCTGATCTATGTGTAGGTGAGATCCAGTTCCTATTCCTACCGGAGAAGGACAATTAAACGTAGGTGCATCGTTTCAGGTTAAGCACGTAAAAGAACCCTTGACTGTTCAAAATCGAGAAAGTAGGCTGGAAAACCTCTGCCCCTGTCAAAATTCAGTAACAAGATTTTTCTTTATTTCTACTCATAACTTTCTCCATCTTCTAAATTAAGCTGGAACACTCGCCGGTGCTATAGAGTTCGTGCACTGCCGCTGAGATCTTCCCGTGTAAGAAAGTATTGGAGCAACATGGTTACTCACTGAAGTGCAATGATGATGGTCATATTAATCAATCACTAAGTATTAATTCACTCAGTAAGCACTTAAAATTAAAGATCTTTAACTCTTGTGTGATTCCAGTATTAACTTATGGATGCGAGAGTTGGAAAGCAAACAAAAGCTCTAGAAAGAAAATTAGATAACTTCGAGAATAAATGTCTTAGAAGAATATTGAACCTCAAATGGTCAGATTTCAGACCCAATACACAAATAAGACAAGAGACCAAGCAAGAAAATGTATCAAATTTTATAAGAAAGCGCCGCTGAACTACATCGGCCACACACTTAGAATGGATGAGAGAAGACTCCTTTACCAATCCCTCATATGGACACAGAGGAAAAAAAACGAGGAAGACCAAGAGAGACTCTGCGTAGAACCATCACCAGAGAAGGCTCAACGATGGACCTAGTAAACATTAAAGACCTAAAACAGATAGCAACGAACCGCGAGACATGGAGAACTATGACCTCTGCCTATGCGCCGCCCACAGGTCCAAGAGGAAAGACTATATATAAGTATTAATACGTGTATACATTTTCAAACTGCACTAACGGATTAATGAATCGTTTTTTACAAGGGAACAGACAGGAATGAAGAGCAGACACGTCGACTAATGTCTCTTTATTAAGACATGAACAAGTAGCTACAGTGTTTTGTTCCAACAACTTCTTCACACACCAAAATTAGAACATGAGAGGACATGATCAAGAGGTCTTCTTCTCAGTTGTCTACATCGTTTCCGTTTGGCTTCAGAGTATTTTTTAAGCTTTCTTTTTAATCGGAAATTTGCTTATGTCATTTTATTATATTAAGGCATAATGTTGAACACATGCTTCCGTGAATCCTTGCTACTTGTCAAGAATTTCTGCATAAAGTAAACCATCGATTAAACGCAAATAATGTAACCGAATTCCGACTTAATCTTCTTTCTTCTTCTTTTGTCGTCCCACTGTTACCGGGTTGTTGACCAGTGTCTTGGTTTTTTAGTATTACGTTGTTCTGGTGGTTGGGTGATTGTTTTTTTTTTTTGCTCTTTGACAGAATTCTGCTATGCCATCTAACCATCTTTTTCGTGGTCTTTCTCTCGACTTCTTTCCTGATAATCTGTTGTAGAAGACTCTATATACTGTGGAGTTTGGTTGCATTTTTTATTAAGTGGCTTCATTCTTTGTTTCTCATTGTAATTCCATCAATTTCCGGCTTAATAAACCATATAAAGCCCAATAATTGACTTCATTACACCGAGTTTACCCCATATATCTCGGTCCCTGTCCACAGAAGTAGCACGCCACCAGCCGAGAGTACTACACAAAACACATACTACTTATCTTCGGCAACAATCATAGGAGTTTCTTGGAACAAATGTAGCTATGAACAGAACGGCAGTACGAATTCCAACCCACGACCATCGGAAAGCAAGACAAGGCTTAACCACTTAGCCACTGAAACCCCCAAACATATGATATAATAAACCGTACAAATCACCAATAATTGTTAAGAAATACCGCAATTGTTTGTGAGTACTTGCTTGTTTTCCGTTCAAGCTATCGGTTAGGTTGTATACAGGATGTTTCAGCTCAAGCTATCGTCGTCAGAATGTATACATTGTGTTTCATGTGATTTCACATTAGTGATTACAAAAACAATGAAAAAGTATATCCTTTCAGTTTACAAAAAATACACAGTCAGGAGAGATGTAAGACAACGACGTGTGGCAAAAGAAATTAGAATTCAATGAGAAATTATAATATAGCTTCTCGGTTAAAAGTATTAAAATTATAATAAAAATTATAAAAGTAAAATTAATAATAATAATACCTCTCGTACCGTTATACGTTACATAGGGCCTGCAAGTAATTTCTCCATACCGCTCTATCCTAGGCAAATCGCTCAATCTCCTCCATGGAACTGAGACCGATTTTTCCTGCCTCTCTCAGCAAAGTTCGTTTCAGGGTCTCTTTAGGTCGACCTCTCTTCTTGAACCCTTTGCATCCCACTTCAATGCCTGCTTTGATATTCGTTGATCATTTCTCCTCAAGGTGTTCCCAACATATCTCCATCTTCACTTTCTTATAACAGTTGTCACTAGTGGTTGACCAGACATGTCTCTGATTTCATCACTTCTGAATTCGTTCCATTTTATATTCATTATTTTTTTGCAGACATTTTATTTTCAAAGCATTCAACTTGCTTTCTATATCTTTAGCCATTTTCCAACTCTCGCTAGCATATGTTAGGATTGATACATTTGAATTGAAAATTCGTAATTTAGTTTGAATACTATATAACTTGCAGTTCCATATAAAAGTATAATTACAATATAAAAATTAACAGCACAAACAAATTCTTATTTCTGTAAATTAAAAAGCGCTCCCCGTGCGAGACCCGTCATTTAATTCAGGTAAGGTCAAGGATTTTTTTCCCGTTGTGGGCATAAATGAAACATCCTAACCTGAACAGCTTCGCGGTGACTGTACTAACCATGCGGTCATTAAATTGCTCCGGCTCTTGTTCCTCATTTCCTACACTGCCCTATAAAGTGGTACTACCGCCAGTAACGATAGAGTTTTTTGTTATAGGTCAAATATGATTTGAGAGACAGAGCGACATGAATACCTCAATCCCAGACACAAGTTCGAGATCAAAGGTTACCAGACCTTCAGAACAGACAGAGAAGGACACAAGGGCGGAGTCCTCACCCTAGTCAGAAATGGCATTCCAACCAAGCAGATGGAAGGAACAAGGGAAACCCGGAGCAGTTGAGATCATAGGTGTGCAAATTACGTGCAAAGACATACAGATCATTCTGTACAATCTTTACTGTCCAAGTTACACGCCGCTGTCACTCGAAAAATGAATATCAGTGAGAACTCATGTGTGTGGTCGGTGATTTCAACAGCCGCTCGGAGAGATGGGGTACTCCAGGAACAAACAGTAGAGGAGTTGAGGTGGAAGACTGGGAGATCGAGAACAATCTGTTCCTCATCAACGCTCCAGACGATCCACCAACTTTCTACTCGAGAACGTGGCACACAACGAGTACCCCTGATCTGGCCTTTGCAACAAGCGATATATCCACCAAAAGTAGTCCATGCGGTTACCCACCAACTAGAGGATAGTGACCATAGACCTGTCAAATTGCAAGTAGACCTCAATTTTGTACCTGAGCCCAAAATGTGGTTTGCCACGGTGGAACTATAAGAGAGCCAATTGGAACAGTATGGAGCACTGATTGATGCAAATGTTGAACGAATCACATGCATGACAAGAAAAACGTGCGAATCGTGCGAAGGGAACTGTCAGAAGCAATCCTGAAAGCGGCACAGGAAACCATCCCCAGAGGCGCACGAAAGGATTACAAGCCATACTGGACAGCAGAGGTTCAGAAGCTTGAAAAAGACCTTGAGAAGACAAGGAGTGAGGCAGAGCATGCACAGTCAGTGGAGACAAACACTGTCTACAAGGCGGCAGCAGCAAAATACAGAAGAGGTAAACGAGCGGCGAGACAGAGTTGGTCAAAACAACGAATCCTGAACCTCGATAGGGACGGCCATAAACTGTGGAAGCTGGCCAAAGCGCTGAGCGATGAAAACACCAGCAGACACCTATAGTCCTCGAACAAGACAAGAAGATGGCTTCGGGTAAGGAAGCAGCAAACATCCTGATGCAACAATATGCCGAAGTCAGCAGAGTAAGCATAGCAAGGAAAAGTTGAGTGCCACCAGGAAAAGCTCAGGCTCTCCAAGGCGAGCCGAGAAAGCAGATAGTCACCTAACGGACACATTCACCAGTAACAGCTGGAAGAGGCTTTAGGGACCTGAAACCAGAAAGTCCAGGAAAGATGGGATCACAATGAGATGCTTAAAAACCTGGGAATCAGAGCAAAGGTCGCTCTACTGGCCGTTCTCAACATGTCGTGGAAAACAGGCATAGTACCGCAAGAATGGAAAGAAGCAATCATGGTGCCCATCCTAAAACCAGGCAAAAATAAACTTGACCCAGCGAGTTACAGACCAATAAGCCTCCTAAGCTGCACGGGCAAACTTATGGAGCGCATGGTGAACAAACGCTTATCCTGGCACTTGGAGAGCAAGGGCTGCTTATGCACAACAAGGCGGTTTTCGAGATACAGATCACGGAGGATCAAGTAACCTACATTGTCCAAGGAATCGAGGACGGTTTCCAAGAAAAGAAACAGACACTGGCGGTCTTGGTAGATATGGAGAAGGCCTTTGACACAGTCTGGAAAGAAGGATTAAGGCTAAAACTGCTCACCCTCGGCGTAAAAGGAAGAATGTACAATTGGCTCGATAGATACCTAGAGAACAGAACAGCAAGGGTCCAGGTTCAGGGGTACAAAAGTATGAAGGCCACACTGGAGCAAGGAGTTCCCCAAGGAGGAGTGCTCTCACCGACTCTCTTTCTAGTCTTCGCCAATGACATTGCAACATGCCTCCCAGAACGAGTTCACTCTGCCATGTATGCCGACGACCTGGCAATATGGGCGCGAGAAGAGTCAATGCGCACAGCAGAAAATCGACTGCAAGCTACATTAAATAACCTTGAAGTGTGGTCAGCAAAGTGGAATATGAAAATAAATCATTCAAAGACCACTTACACTGTGTTCTCCCAGAATAACAAGGATTACAAGATAACGCTTAAAGTCAATGGGCAGAACCTCCAGAAAATAAAACCCCAACGTACCTAGGAGTCACACTTGACAGAAAGCTGACTTGTCACCAGATCGAAAATGCTACGGCAAAAGCGAGACCTGGCTAACAATGATGCGAAAACTCTGGGTTCCACATGGGGAGCAAACAGCAGAATTCTCAAGACACTTTACTCTGGTAGAGTGCGACCGGTCCTAGAGTACGGTATGGCAGCGTGGAGCAATGCATCGAACAAGCAATTCGCAAAGTGAGCAGCAGTCAAAACCGGGCCCTACGCATTATCACTGGAGCCATAAGTCCACGCCCATCAAGGCGATGGAGACCATCTCAGGCATCCAACCAATGACTGACCGAAGGGACAAGAAAGTAGTAGTACTTGCGGAAAAACTCAAACGGCTCGAATCGCATCCAATGCATGAAAGAATGTTTCAATCCGGAAAGTGGAGAATACGAGATCTAATCGTTAGAATCTCTAACGCACTGACCACAGACCACCGAGTCCTGTCCAAATGCACAGCTAAACAATCCCGGCAATCGACAGAAGTGCCCGCCTGGGAAAACAAAAATGCCAGAACTAAGGGAATCAATCCCAGGCATAATGTGCAAAAGGGACCAAACAGACCTCGACAGAAAAACTGCAGCAGAAGAGTACAAGAATCAAGTTACCCTGAAAATGAGTGGACGCACGTCTACACGGACGGATCGGCAAATAACGCAATAAGCGATGGCGGAGGAGGAATAGTGCTAAAATCTCCAAGAAAGTCACGGTCAAGAAGCGATTGCAACTGGCAAATACTCGAATAACTACCGAGCTGAGGCAGAGGCAATCAAAGGCAGCCGAAATGATCTTGGAGAGGAAGAAACACTACACGCAACAAGGTCGTGATATTCACCGATGCTCTATCGGTCATCACGGCACTCAAATGCGTTGGCAAAACTGAGATGAATGAGCTCAAAACGTCCCTCGCTGAACTAAAGAGTTCACTCAAACGCACTGTCATCCAGTGGATACCGTCACACTGCAACATTAGAAAACAGAAGCGCGACAAGCTAGCCAAAGAGGGCGGGCGGCTACAGACTGATCTCGAGATCAGCTATGAGAAGTCAAAACAACCATCGGTTCGTACTATCGAGCAAGTGGGCAAGACACCGCAATCACAGACAGTGACGGATACTATGGTCTCTCGCGCAGTGAACAAGTTACCATATTTCGCCTCCGTACCGCCACAACAACTCAGAGCCACATGTTCCATAAATTTAAAATTGGCACAACTAGCCTGTGCCCATGCAATATGGCAGACAGACGGCAGAACATCGTCTTGCAAGACTGTCCCCGTTTAGCAGGTATACGGAAAGAGTACTGGCCACAACACACAGAGCTTCATGAAGCTGTACGGAGGAACAGGTCCCAAAAACAACAGTTAAATTCATGATAGAGATTGGTCCATCAGGCTAGGCCGGGAACCAAAGGAAGAATAGAGAGAATAAGAGATATCACTGAAAGTAGCCATACAATTGTAGATTATACAAAGAACAAAATAAGATAAGCACCCAACAATGAAAGATCTATCTACTGAATAAGAGACACGATTGTTAAAGACGGAGAAACTAGAAAGTGTATCTAAAATGTTAACACTTACTCAAATAGAAAATACAAGTGTTACAATGAGACTCAATTGTTAGATATTACTAGCAATATTTTATCTGAGTTATGACTATAAATTCAATTTTATTTAAAAGGAAAACACCAGTGAGAAGAAGGGAAACCCGTGTAATAGATTCAAATTGTCTACAAAAACAGATTATGCGTTTGACTTCTAATTGATATTATATCTTATGAACACAATTAGAGCCTCTACAATACCAACAAAAAAAAACCAGATCATGCTTATGACTCCTAAATCATATTATAACTAACGAAGAAAATCAGAGCCTCTACCTCTCTCCTATTTATTTAGACGGCACAGCCAATTTAGAGTTTTGTGTGGTTTTTTTTTATTCGAGACCAACTAGCATTATCCCTAAGGCACTATCCTTATTAATAAGCTAAGATGTGTAGTACAAATTAGTACCATCGGCACTCAATTAGTACCATCGGCACTCAATTAGTACCATCGGCACTCAATTAGTACTATCGGCACTCAATTAGTACCATCGGCACTCAATTAGTACCATCGGCACTCAATTAGTACCATCGGCACTCAATTAGTACCCAGCAAAAACTACTTTTTTTTTTTTTTAACAGCTCAGATGACAGAATCAAAGGGAAGTAATGGAGATTGGATCACTTATAGACTAATTGGTTCAATGTGCAGTGATGATGATCTGACGACTAAACTAAACTAAAACTATACCGATCTTTAGATAATTGTTAACCCTAGTAGAACAGAGTGTATAATATATGACATAACATTTATATTCAACCATAAACACTATACATTTTTATGTACGAGAAAAACTACACCGTCATTATGATTGGGATAGGTCCGTGCTTGAATTCATTGAAGCAAAGAATGAAGTGGTTCGGTCACTTCAGAAATGAATCCAACTCCACTGTATACAGTCTTTTACAACAGAATATCAGGAAAAAAAGGGGAGAGGAAGACCACGAAAAAGATGGATAGCTGACATAGCAGAATCCTGTCAATCAGTAAAAATAACTATTCCCCAACAACTAGTAAAAAAATAAAGGAACCCTTTTTATACCTTGGGTATATAGGGCAATACAGTGTTAGGCCTGTATTTTTCATTGCCCGTCGGCACACGATGGGTGATGTGGTCAGCATCACGCCGCCGCCTTTACTTTCCCAGAGCATGTCTGGTACCCAGTTGAGGCTGGGTCGACCTGAAACCGTCGCGGTCCGGAAAAATTCCCGCCCACTGTGGGCTGGGAAACCCCGGGCCACCAGCCTTGGGAAACGAGTTCACCAACAACAAACTAGAGCAGCGCAAAACAAAAGCAGAAAACACGACACTGGGACAACAACCCAGTAACAACGTGACGACAAAAGAAAGAAGAAAAGGAAGGAGTTATGATTGGACTACCGGATGTAATGAGAACTATACTGACGAGCGGTAAATATGTATTTATATGTTATACATATTCCTGGTGTTTACAAAAACATTGTTGGCTAACATTATCTCACAAATAAATGAATATTCTTAATTTTTCAACCAGTACTGTAAACTGAATATTTGATATAAAACTGCGCAGGTGGTGGGGCATCCTAAGATCCCAAAGTCACAGGTATGCAGGTTGTGGTACTGTAATACGCAGTAACCTGTCCCTTATTTGGTTGTTACTTTTCAGGTGGGTTATATCTATTAGCTAACAGAAGTCAACGCCTGTCCTGGCATAGATCATATATATATATATATATATATATATATAATCAAATCCATTGTGAACGTTGCTTTCATCACAGTCTGCCTGACAACTCTCTGCAGCACGCAAGTTCTCCCTACTCTTCCAGCGTCACATTCAAGGTTTCTTTGATGTCCTACTGCCACCTTCGTTTTGGTGCCCCCTGCCTCATAATACAGGCCTCCCATTACCATTCTCTCCAAAACCAACGTGACGTTTGACGTGCACAATATTACATTTTCCGGGACATGATGATATTTATGAGCCAATGCTCCTTGATATTCAGGTCTTGCAGGATGTCTTTGTTTTCCTCTTTATATATACATACATATATATATACACTTACCTGGCTACTTGTATATGTTGTATAAGGACAAGGCAATGTACAATGTATACATACTAAGATTAAAGTAATTTGTAATCAAACAATGCATGAGCAGGAATAGAACAGTTTAGATGATATTTAACCAGCAAGTCACATAAGAAATCATCATCATGAAAAGGGAGAGTTTGGCTGGTAGTTGTGTCTAAAATGTTTGTACTCATAGCTAGGCGGTGATGCAAAGATGAATAATGGTCGCAATAGAATTCCGTGTTTGTTCTTTCTGTGCACCGACAGCCTCACTGTTTATAGGTCTAAATGCGAAGGACTGGCTTCATTTCCACGGTTTCCCCCATATGGTTCCTTCCCTCTGGCAGAAATGACAAGTCTTCTGCTGAGAGTGTTGAGCAAAGCACGAGCTACGTGGCACCAGCAACAATCTATCTCCGGGGGGAAAATGAAATGGAAAACTAGTTATAATTGACGTTTTCTACTCGTAGGCTAAAATAAAGTAAAGGAACCTTTTTATGCTACTGGTATACAAGTAATACGGTGTTAGGTCCGTATTTTCATTGACCGTCAGCACACGATGGGTGATGTGGTCAACATCACGCCGGTCTCCTTACTTCCAGTACTTTTCCTGTACACAATTGAGTCTGGTAGATCTGGAAGACGTTACGATCAGAAAAATTCCACGCCGACTGTGAACTGAACCGTACCACTGGCATAAGAAGCGAGTTCACTAACAACGACACTACCGCGGCTCCCATACCAGTAGGAGCATGATCCATGTCAGTACACTGAACGCATAGGACATCGCTTACACATGAACGTATACTATAAAACAGACCAAGCAGAAAAATGTAACCTATATTTGTTTGTGGTAATCAAATTCAATGACTTAATAACATTAGCATTTCTATGTCTCTGATAACTTGTGAAACACAATATTGAAGAATTATAGTGAATAGTGTAACGTTGTATATGTAATAATAAAATTAATAAACGTTACTCGACAGATTCCCTGTGTTGTCCGGGGCTCACAGGGGAGCAAAGAATAGTAAACACTGCGACCTACAAGGCATGTCGTAAAGAGGCGATTGAGGTAGGGCAGGAAGCTACCTAGTAAATAAAAAGCATTGCAGAATCGGATGTGCTGGCCTACTTGTAGGCGCATAACTGGCACAACGTAAGTCGCTCTTAGGCTCAGATCATATACAAATCACAACGGGTGGTCTATATGGAACGTTCGAAGATGAAGACTCGACAGATTTAGTTATGGAAAGACAATATTATCAGTACCAGCTTTGGTAGTCGAAATATAAATACAATTCAAATATGAAAATGAAATCGGTACAATTTGTATACAACGACAATCTGTATAAACTCTGATACAATTCGAATAAAAAAAAAATATACAAATAAATATGTTAATGTATTACATTCCATCCTACCTCAGAGAAGAAACAAACCCATTCACTTCACAACTAACGTAGTTTTCAGTTATTACACGTCTATATCGTGCGTAAATATTTGATGACACTCGACGATCCTTGAAAATTGTCAATGGTTTACCTCAGGCCAAATGTCACAGAACATGTGACAGGACTCAATGTGAAAGTGTTCTTTACGTCGTATGGAATGTCACCATTTCAGAACAGTAACATTCTCACTACATCGTATATTACTTAGTGGTTGACTTCTACCTACAACGAGGCAAACATACGTGGATTACACGCAAGAAGTTAATTATATTTTTCATGTTTGTTGGCCTACACCAACTGATATAACCAAAAGGATCGTTCTTAGATTGAAAGGGCGTCTCAGTCTATCCCTACATAACAAACGACAAGAACACTATATTGGTAGCCAAAGAAGAATAGTAAATCAACAAAGAACCGGTGTCGTTAATCTCCACACACTGAGAGACATAATGAGAACGAGATCGCAGCATTTATGGACTAATTGGTTCGATGTGCAGTGATGATGATCTGACGACTACACTAAAGAACTGGTGTCGTTAGTCGACACACATGAGAGACAGACTGAGGAGATCAGGCACTTATGGACTAATTGGTTCGATGTGCGGTGATGATGATCTGACGACTAAACTAAAGAACCGGTGTCGTTAGTCGCCACACACTGAGAGACAGACTGGAGATCGGGCACTTATGGACTAATTGGTTCGATGTGCAGTGATGATGATCTGACGACTAAACTAAAGAACCGGTGTCGTTAGTCGCCACACACTGAGAGACAGACTGGGGAGATCAGGGCACTTATGGACTAATTTGTTCGATGTGCAGTGATGATGATCTGACGACTAAACTAAAGAACCGAGTGTCGTAGTCGCCACACTGAGAGACAGACTAGGAGATCGGGCACTTATGGACTAATTGGTTCGATGTGCAGTGATGATAATCCGACGACGAAACTAAACTAAAAAACCGGTGTCGTTAGTCGCCACACACTGAGAGACAAACTAAGAAAGAGATCGGAAGCACTTACGGACTAATTGGTTCAATATTCAGTGATGATGATGATGATTCGACGACTAAACTAAAACTAACCACTAACTAACAAGCACACACCAAAGTGTACAAGTTGAATACAGAGACGTCACCATTTTCTATCCACTGTTTTTCATTCTAGTCTACCAATATTCTCATTTACTATCATCATCATCCCGAACACTTGCACTAATTTAATCAGCAGACACCTTACCGTACCATCAAAGAAATCATCGTGTCATATGTGATATGATAGTTGTCAGCAGCGTAACTTAATCCTAGTGCCAGGCTATAGTAACAACAGTGTACAAGCCAGCCACTCTTTATATTATTAGACATATAAGTCCCAGTCTAGTAAACCAGCCCACAAACTTTCATATTATGAGGCAGCTAGTCCCAGTCTAGTAGTAAACCCGGCCACAAATCTTCATACTATGAGACATATAAGTTCCAGTCTAGTACAGTCAAAACGTGAACAACATTAAACAGATGCTCGCGAATATATTTATTCCACCTTATTTTAAGTGGGCGGTATTATACGTGTATATTGCAACACTAAACTGTAGACTCAATGAATTCTCTGAATGAAGTTCATTGTTATTATTGTTTATCTTTATAAGTTTGCTAGCGATCACGTACTGATATATTGGGGGTTTCTGTGGCTAAGTGGTTACGCCCTTGCGAGTCGAAGGTCGTGGGTTCGAATCCAGACCGCGCCGTTCTGTTCACGAGTGCAGTTTTTTTCGAGACCATAGGATTGTTCTGGAGCTACGGAGTTCGTGCTTTGTACAATACTCTCGGCAGGTGGCGTGCCATTTCTGCGAAGAGGACAGAAACCACACTTGGTAAAACCCGGTGTAATGAAATCAATACTTCGACTCTAAAACCCTTTTAAACCCGGTGTAATGAAGTCAATACTTCGACTCTAAAACCCTTTTAAACCCGGTGTAATGAAATCAATACTTCGACTCTAAAACCCTTTTAAACCCGGTGTAATGAAATCAATACTTCGACTCTAAACCTTTTAAACCCGTGTAATGAAATCAATACTTCGACTCTAAAACCCTTTTAAAACGTACTGATATAAACAAAACAAGACCCCCGCTGGTAGGTTGAAAGTGGTGACAGGTTAAAGAGGTTAGAAGTGGTCTGAACGAAGTTGACTTCAGCTCATGTTTTATCTATATGACTTAGTCATACTCCACAGAAATGGCAAGCGACCTAACGAGAGAGTATTGAACAAGAATGGAACTCCGTAGCTCCAGCAATACTACAAAAAAGAGATTTTAATCTTATAAAATATTGATTGATTGATAGGACCATCATAATTGCACTTCGGTGAATAACCATGTGTGCTCCGAACCGTTTCTTACACATGAAGATCTCAGCGGCAGTGCACAAACTCCATAGCACCAGCAAGGGTCCCTATTTAATTTAGGAGATAGAAAATATTTTGTAGGAATGTTATTTTTAATCGTTCTATGAATTCTAAAAGATAAACAAACATAGACCATAGCTCATCATCAAGGTGCGTATCCTTTATAGAACGTTGCTCTCTTTGCAGCGAGCGCATCTGAAATTCACTCTGTCTCACCAGTTCACGCACTTCTTTTGGCTATTTGTTATTGGTTACTAAACTGACGTCGTGCACTCGGCAAACCCATAGTGCTCAGTCTCCCCAACAGATATCGAAGAGTATGCATACTGATGGTTCCTGTGGCTCGCTGATTAAACACACCTCTCACTCTGCCTCTCAGGCATCCAGTTCGACTTGAACAACGGGTAACTCCAAACTGCTTAAATCGCTTGATCGATTCAACATCGATTTTAGTGTCCTCATCAACAGAGAGTCTCGAAGAGACCGAAGAATATCCCCCTTATCCATCATCAACTCCCAACTAATCGACGTTGTTGATGCAATCCTGTCCGCTCTCTCATTACCGTAAACATCCGCATGCCCAGGACAGTATATCCACGTAAGCCGTTGGAGGTTAGAAACTTCTATAGACGACATCCACTCATACGAAACCTGCCCTTCTGGATCTTGTGAAGCATCGACTGAGAGTCAGATGCAACAACTGCCCCAGTAAATGAAGTCCCAGAAATCAATGGAGGGCAGCAGTAACGGCCTCAACCCCCATCCTCATTCTAGTAGCATGATGAACTATCTCAACGTTATCATTACTCTTGGAAGAAAATGTAGAGATTGGGGCAACATAAAGGTTGATCACCCACTTCGTCGATGGTTATATTCATGGTTTCTTTAATATCTTGTAGCATCTTCTTCTTGGTCTGCCTCTCAGTCCTGTGACCCTGCCCTCTAATATTGTTCTCTCCAGGCCATCGTCACGCTTAATGTGACCAAAGTATATAATTTTTCTGTATAGTATGTTGTTTATCAGCCAATTCTCTTTAACATTTCTTTCTTTCAGGAC
Organism: Arion vulgaris; assembly: GCA_020796225.1. Taxonomy (NCBI): domain Eukaryota; kingdom Metazoa; phylum Mollusca; class Gastropoda; order Stylommatophora; family Arionidae; genus Arion; species Arion vulgaris. The sequence continues at coordinate 16,198 of JADZMA010000747.1, read as the reverse complement.
ATCAGTGTTCTTTCTTTCTTCTGTCCATGGTATTCGTAGACCATGACTAGACTGGCTAAACTTTGGATACTAACAGAGCAACACTTGAGACGCCACATAACAAACTAAACAACAACACGTTTCTATATATAAACGAACACATATAAATAAACACACAAAAATATACACATATATTATGTGTGTTAAACAGAGAAAACCAAGACGTCTGAACATAAACAGCCGACAAAAATAACAGGTTGGCGACAGTGTTATGTACATTTTTTGTGAACAAAATACAGTAAACCGTTTCTATATTGGCGACTACAATATTAGAACTAATTTTTAAAGAAAACAACACGTTTTCATACCAAGAGCTATATTGGAAAGTGCGTTGGTAAGTCCGTATTATTGTTTCTCTCTCGTGATCACCTAAAAGACCGATGTACCAAATCTCTCCATAAATTCATTCATGTGGAAATATGATTCATGCAGCCTTAGCATGGGTGGGTTTCGTCACATCTTCAGCGCCATTTGGAGCTCTGGTGCTTATCCTTCGGCGATGTGTCCGAATTCAGCCAGCGTTTACTGGGTTCGCTTTCCGTTAGCCTTTGGTTGTCCCCAGCCGTCCTGCAAGGCATCAGGTTGACTTCTACACATTTAGGACACTTTAATCAATTCAGCCAAACCTCCTTAGTCAGCTCTTGCGACATCCGTGGCAGGTAACAGTGGTTCCTATTCTGTACACCCCAAATTTTGTGTGCTTGTTCTAATGCACTTTGTAAGCTGTTATTTATTTTTTAAGGCTTTTCTTGATGTCACTCCATCTTGTCGTGGTCCTTCCTCTTGCTCTGTACTCGTTATACTATTTCTGTGTGGCTCTCTATAGTAGGTGATACCAGTGCATTCTTGGTAGGTGTCCAATCCATTTTCTTCTTCTTCGATCGTTCTAGGCTTGTTTTTATCATTCTCTTTGTGATATATAAATAGCCAAACATCAGAACGTAATGTACGTGCACCAACCTTCAGCACCTATTTGAGCACAGTTGCTTATCCTTCGGTGGGGTGTTCGATTTCAGCCAGCTATTGTGTGTGGATTCGCTTCTTCCGCTAGCCTTTGACTGTCCCTAGCCTAAGCCCACAAGGCATTTCAAATCCATTTAATATGTTTGTCTTTTATGAATTGCATGACTGGTTTCACAAACAGTCTTCTAATTTATTCATTTCTACTTTGTGTCTCTTATTGTCACACCTGCAGCTCTTCTAAGACACCTCATCGCTGTTGTTATGAACATTAGCTGCTGGTATTGGCCATGTTTGGCACTGGTAAATTTGTGTTCTTATAAGATTTGCTATAGTTTTTAGCGGTATCTCTTTATGTGACAACAGTGGTGATAAATGTCCCAGTATCTGGTCAGCTTTATTTGATCTCATCTTATTGAAATAGTATGATCAACAAATAAACAGATACAGGTATTAAGAGCTTCCGAAAAAACAAATAGACAAACACGGGGCTCGAACCACTTTCCCCAGTCCTTACGACACCCAAACGCTAGCCTAGCAATACAGCGTCCTTGCACAACCAATGAGCCATTCTAAAAAATGACTCACGGGGGGTGTCTAACTAGAATTTAAATTTTAAGCTACTTTGAATGATGTATATATGTTTGTTATATGTTATACATGTGTTTCATGTATGATATTGTCTCGTCTCTAATATATACAGGCACAACAAGCTTATAGCATGTGCCTGTGCAAACACTATTAACGAACCCTACCTGATTGTTTCTGTGTCTGGTAATAACAGCGTCTGGGAAAAACCCCCCGTGAGTCATTTTTAGAATGGCTCATTGGTTTGTCGTAAGGACGCTCGTATTGCTAAGCTAGGCGATTGGTGTCGTAAGGACTAGGGTAAGTGGTTCGGGTCCCGTGTTTGTCTATTTGTTTTTTCGGAAGCTCTTAATACCTGTATCTGTTTATTTTGTTGATCATATTCGTTCTTCGATTTGCTTCCTCTAGGGTTCTTTGTAAGAAAACTCCTTGTGCTCATCATTGAAATAGTATGCACTTTTGGTTGGCCCTAAGTGTTGGCATAGTCAGAAGTGAGGTTGAGGATAATGGCAGCTTCAACTAAATGTTTTCAAAACGTGTATTTCAAATATTATCTGAAAGGGCACACAAACTCCAGGACTTCTAGATAAGGTAATTTCCACTGACGGAAGAACAACAGGCAACATGCAAATATCTTGTGGGTTAATATCAGATATTTGATCTGTTAGCCTTGTCATGCGCTTAACTTGGAGACTGAATAGAGAATTCAAACACCCAGACTACCTCGAGGCACATCAGACTACCTCGAGGCCACACCAGACTACCCCGAGGCCACCCTCAGAATACCTCGAGGCCACATTCAGACTACCTCGAGGCTACATTCAGACTACCTCAGGGCCACATTCAGACTACCTCGAGGCTACATTCAGACTACCTAGAGGCTACACTCAGACTACCTCGAGGCCACATTCAGACTACCCCCGAGGCCACCTCAGACTACCTCGAGGCCACCCTCAGACTACCTCGAGGCCACCCTCAGACTACCTCGAGGCCACACTCAGACTACCTCGAGGCCACCTCAGACTACCTCGAGGCACCCTTCAGACTACCTCGAGGCCACCTCAGACTACCTCGAGGCCACATTCAGACACCTCGAGGCCACCTCAGACTACCTCGAGGCCACATTCAGACTACCTCGAGGCCACATTCAGACTACCTCGAGGCCACATTCAACTACCTCGAGGCTACATTCAGACCACCTCGAGGAACACTCATACTACCTCGAGGCCACCCTCAGACTACCTAGGCCACCTCAGACACCTGAGGCCACACTCATACTACCTGAGGCCACCCAGACTACCTCGAGGCCACACTCAGACTACCTCGAGGCCACCCTCAGACTACCTCGAGGCTACATTCAGACTACCTCGAGGCCACATTCAGACTACCTCGAGGCCACATTCAGACTACCTCGAGGCCACATTCAGACTACCTCGAGGCCCACACTCAACTACCTCAGGCCACCCTCAGACTACCTGAGGCCACACCCTAGACTACCTCGAGGCCACATTCAGACTACCTCGAGGCCACACTCAACCATAAAGAAGATTGTTGTAGTCTTCTTCTTCGAAAGTTCCATATCGACTACATGTTAACCACTCTGTGTGATTTGTATGTGATCTGAGCCTAAGAGCGATTGTACGTTGTACCAATTATGCGCCTACAAGTAGGCTAGCACATCAATTTATGCGATGCTTTATTTCTAAACTAGCTTTCCTAGGTCCCACTCAGTCGCCTATAACGACATGACTTGTAGGTCGCAGTGATGCTATTCTTTGCTTCACTTGCGGCCCTGGCCCACACGGGCGACTGTTGTAGTAAACAATACTGCAAGCCCATATCTCTACATAATAAAGCTTAAAGCTGATCAGTAACATGACAAAAAATGACCTCCAGGCATCTGAACACAGTATGTAAACATGTCCTCTCTTTAATGACTTAACATCTAAAAACTGATCTCGGGAAATTAAATTGAAAAAGAAATTGTGAGACATCGGGAAGGAACCCTTGCTGACTACTAGATTCCTGGAGGCAACTGATTTCTGTTTAGATTTCTAAGCAAGAAAACGGATGACACTAGAAGCAAATCTTGCAGGAAGAGTCCCTAAGGGAATATGGAAATAACTTTGCAACTCCTGTATAGATACGTGGCCATTGTATGAAGAACGTATGGCATAGCATAAGGAAGAAAACAAGTAAAAGTTCTGAGGACATGCATTTTTTCTGTGAAATTATAGATGTGAATTATGAATCATTACTTCAACATTAACTCTCAGTATGAGCAGACTAAAACTACATTTTTACATGCTATTTTGTTGAACACATTTGTTAACAAATCGTGACCTAACAAAATCGAATGTAACTTTCTTATGTTAAGCATCAGATCATTATTTGATGTATTAGAATGTGAGATGTATTAGAATGTGAGATGTATTAGAATGTGAGGAGTTAAAAGATGTATTCATTAAACGTGTCTGCTGTATCGCCCTGTGTTGCCGGTGCTCCAAGGAGCAAAGATAGTAACACTGCGACCTACAACGCATGTCGTAAGAGGCAACTGAGGTATGGGTCTAGGAAGCTACCATAGTAAATAAAGGGCGATAAAATCTGGATATGCTGGCTACTTGCAGGCGCATTACATACACAACGTACAATCGCTCTTAGGTTAAGATTACATAGAAATCACAAGAGTGTTTAGCAAGTGATCGATATGGAGAGTTGGAAGAAAGAAAAGTCTGCTGTATTAGACAAAGAAATATACACAAATAGCACCAACTCGATCTTGTCAACAATTTATTTTAATTTTTAAAAATTGACAGTTGAGGTGACCTGCTGGAGAATTGGTACAATCCGAATGATTTTTAATGTGGCTTTGTAACAGAATAAAATCGAATCTTTAAAATAAAGTGCAGTAGAAAAACTCTTTGAACGCCATGAACAAATAAGAGGTAAAACATAGATTGATTAATTGATTGGTTGGTAGGACCATCATCATTGTACTTGGATGAGTAACCATGTGTGCTCTGATATCTTTCTTACACGGGAAGTTCTCAGCGGTCTATTTGTCTATTCCCAGGTGAAAGATTTGGCTATCCACTTGTGCCGTTAAGCGTAGGGATGGAAGCGTTAATTTGTTTTCCCTAGGGCCAGATGAGTCGCCCATGTTGTGTTATATCCGTGTTTATGTAGTGTGGTCTTGATATTATCTATCCATCTTTTCTTGGTCTTCCCTTAGCTCTAGTACCCGATCTCTTTTATTGTATTCTGTTATTGGTGGTTGGTTGTATTTCATTCTCATTACATGTTCAAACCACTGCATTTGTTGTCTTTCGATGTATTCGTGCATGAAGTTATGCCCACTCTGCTTCTGATGTCCTCATTTCGTAGTCTGTCTTTCCTGGTGACTCCCACTGTCTTCCTCAAGCATTTCATTTCACACTTGGTGAGCTTTCTCAGCGGTCCCTGAAGTTTCCTGGTGACTCCCACTGCCTTCCTCCAGCATTTCATTTCACACTTGGTGAGCTTTCTCAGCGGTCCTAAAGTAATTTAAAGATTTGTTTTATTTTTTATACTTCTTTGGTCGGGAAGTGACTTTCCAGCACATTCTTGTTGATTTTAAAGTGCTACGGGTTATTTTACATGCTCAGCTTGAACATATGAACTACACTTTGTTGTCCATCTTGATAGGACTAGAATTTGACTATCACACTGACATCAGGATATCTGGAAAATATCCTGATGGTTCCACAAGGGAGCAAACCGAGACGGTAAAATATAGACATCATATGAGTTAAATTATTGAAAAACATTGACATAATAAAATACAACTCTCCACCTTCCATACAACTTGTCTGCGAAAGATCTTGCGCGTGTTCTGACTAAATATTATCTCTAACCAATAACTGCTTACACAGTGTCAACAAGAGAATATGAGCAGAATCATACAAAAGTGACGTTGGAGATGGATCGGAAATGTGATACGCAGGGAGACTAACAACTCTGTCACGAAACTCACCTACGAGTAGATGGACACCAGAGGGTAAACGAAAACGTCGAAGACCAAAAATGACCTAAAGAAGAAAAGTAGAACAAGACCTGAAAAAATGAATCACATCTGGAACGCAATCAGGGGCGAAAAACGGAAGAATGATGTATATTTGTTACTGCCCAAATGGGTGTTACAAGCTAGAGGAAAGATATAATAAAATATGGTATCACGGTAACTGAAATAGCTTAGTCATATTTAAACGTGATAGTGGTTTGGACAGAACATTGCTTGAATTACATTGAGAAAAAAAGAATGAAGTGGTTTGGTCACTTAATAAGAATGCACCCAAACTCCACAGTATATATAGTATCTTCTACAACAGAACATCAGAAAGAAGGCGAGAGGAACACCAAAAAGAAGGTTAGATGGTATAGCAGAATCACTTAAAGGGCAAAATAACAATCACTCAAGCCACCAGAACAGCACAAGACAAAAACAGAAAACCAAGACACTGGGCAACAACCCGGTAGCAGTGTGACGACAAAAAGAAGAAAAGTGGTTTAGAGAGAACAATAAAAAAGGACTTGATTACTGAAAGTACTGAAATGACTAGACAAAATGAGATACTTAAAAACGTACTAAAGCGATGTAAGCTTAAAAAGGTACAGAAAACAGATAATTGTAAAGTTGGATATAAGTATATGTTAACGTTGCTTCTTAATTGTTACTATTACACTTACCGCTGTTGCATGGGCGTTTATACGTTAAGGCAGGGGAGGGAGGGTGGCCGCATGGTTGGTGCAATCGCCGCAAAACTGTTCAGGTTATGATTTTGTTTATACCTAGACAGAAAAAACTCTTGACCTTACCGTGGATTGAACCCGGGTCTCCGGCATGGAAGCCGTGCTCTAACCCATTCGGCCAGACGCTTCAGGCGTAGTAAACTACCAACTACTTTTTTTCTGTTTTAATGTTGTCCATGCCTGGTAAAATGTATGTGGACGCCTATGCCATGTCGACGTTTAATGTACATACTACTATCGTACACATCCCGAAGATGAACTGCCGTTTGTTATATATGTCAACAGATAATGGCATTACAATCGGGTCATGTTAGCTGACAGGAATGCGAGACATGCAGCCTAAGTTTTGCGTACGGTATGGTGCATGCTTTGTGATCGGTGTGTGTCGTGGGAATATACTGGCACGGTGTAACATGGAATTTTACTGCTTTTCACATAAGAACACAACCAAATGTCACTTTCATATCGAATTATACATTTATAAGTCAATCAAGTGTCACGTCTAAATGGCGATGGGTCGGCATACCCTACGGAAGACACAGTCGAGTGTCACTAGACACAAAATTGCGTGGAACCAACAAGGAAAACGAAAAGAGGACCCCCTAAACAGACCTATAGATAAAGTCTTCTTGAGTAACTGAAGAGTGCTTGACTATCCTGGGAAACCATAAAGAAAACAAACAGAGACCGAGAAAAATGGTGAACAACTGTTGAGACCTATCCTCCACGAGGAGCGGAATAAGTAAGTAAGTAACACGTCTGCAGGCGAGCATGTCTCCCCACAACTCTCTCCCTCTTTATCTCTCTTTTAGTAAGTTAATTAGTTGTGAGGTCAAAATACTGGTGTCTACACAGAATAGATTGAAATGGCATGATACGTCAAATGGGAGCTTATGGAAGCTAGACAGATCCCAGTAAATCAGAGGAGCTTATGGAGAGAGAGAGAGAGACAGATCCCAGTGAAAGTGGTGAAGAAATGCCTGAAATGACACTTGAGAAATGCAGGCGAATATATAACAAGAAGGGGACTTTCTTTGAACCTAAGGCAAAAGGAAAGACAGGGAGGTCTAAAATTACATGGAGAAGATATTTGGATTCAGAGATTAATGGTGTACAGAACACATGGAAGTAGCAGTAAGAGATTCAGAGATTAATGGTGTACAGAACACATGGAAGTAGCAGTAAGAGAAGTCTAAAGATAATACTTGCAATAATTAGTTGAGGGTATATGCCATATGCCCCAACAGAGTTATAAATGCATGAGAAAAAAAGATATATATATATATTTTGGTTTGGTCTGGATCATCATCACGAACGTCAACAAACCATCCGTGCTCCGATCTCCTATCGGTTTGTCCTCGGGTGGGCGACAACAACCGGTTCTGTGTTGATTTACTAGGTTTTTTTGTTTAACTAGTTTTTTGTCACCACAGCATTTGTTTAAAAAATTTTCCGTTGGTTGTGTTGTAGATTAAACACTTTCAATCATGTGCGTCCTCCCCGTTATAATGTCACCTGGTCCATTGCTCTTTCCCTTGCAGAAACCATCATGCAAGCATATCATGTTCATCTCCTTTTACCCCTGCATATATATATATATATATTTTTCTGCCCCGTATGAGAAAAAAAGATTATATGGTTCATCTGTGATGTGCTCAGTGTGTCAACCATTCTGCACAGCCTAACTATTCTCTTGTATACTCATCGAGTCAATAAAATGGATGTGTGTACTCCTGTTGACATACCAGAAACACGAATAAATTCGGCCGGTGCGCTTTTGACAATTATTTATCTTGTGATATTGAACAAAAATTTTTTTTCGACCCAGAAGCACTTCAGCTTTTGCTATTGGGCTCAATGGCATCTCCCTTTGGTTTGGTCCACAACGCCGTAAATCTGGGAATCTGTGGTTTTTTCTCCCACCCCGCGGAATTAACCACAAAAGAGAATAGTCCCCCTGGTAGTCAACCCGGGGCAGACGGCGTAACATAAATATACAAACCGACACTGTTTCCCCCTAAATTAAACCAATGGTAGAAAACGGGACAATGGATTTTTTGGGGTTCTCAGACTGAGATGATATGCAGGCGCAAACACAGACCTGCAATAAAAACAAAACATGAACCCCTGTTGACCAAATTAAAGGAGAAAATGGGGGTGGATCGGGGATACCACAACAAATCTAATAACTAGACCAGACAACTGACTGGGAATCCCGCCTAGATCAGAAAGGGGGTGGAAAATATTGATTTTATAGAACATGCACGCTTTTGCAATTTTTCTCAATTTGAGTCTATGGTTATTTATTGGTAAAATATTCAAAATTCGATATTGATTATTTTAAACTTAACTTGTTGCAAAATAACTTCGATTTAGCTTTTTTGTGACGACTTTAAAATGGAATTCGTCGATATACACCAATACGGGAATGCGAGGCCCGGGGTGTAGTTGGTCTGATTTCCCATAATTTTTCCCCAGTCCGAAGGCCCATAAGTTTATAGTTGGGGGGCGCCCCCAGAAACACACAGTTAGTCTCACTGACAACATTTAGTGTTAAAAAGGAAAACAAAAAAGATGATTTTTTTAAACCCCCGGCAAAGTCTTCTTAAAAATAAGAGTGTTCATATCCGGGGAGACTATAAATAAAACAAAGAAGAAAAAGGGCGGCTTGAGGCCCTATGCTTCATGAAAGGGAAAAGGGAAAAAATCTATCATGAAAACGGGGCTGCTTTATATTGATACGATTTTGGGTTTGTTGTAGAATGGCCTTTAACACTATAATGAGTTAACTAAACAGAAAAAAGGGCCCTACCTTCATGTCCATACATATATATCATGATGAATACTCGCTATGTAGATCTCGAAATCAATCTAGTCCATAGATATATACCCTGCCATTTTAAAAATATGAAAATGGGTTTAGTGTAAAAAATTTTATAGGTTTTTTACTTTCATTCATCAGACGGGAAAGAAATTGTATCAGCTGTGTGGGAAAACCACGATTCTTCTTATTATTTTTAAGGCGTTGAAAATTGGAATTTTATTCCCCCTGTCTCCCTTACGGGTTTGTCCTTCTCGAAAAAGATGGCACCCCCCCCGCCGAAAACTGCACAAACAAGGGAAAAATCGTAAATCTAGAAAAAATCCTTTTAACCCAAAAGACGCTATCCGGGTTGAAAACCCCGACCTTTCGGGCGCTTTCAGAAAACAAAGAAAAAAGTTCAACAAAAACCCCCCATTACAATACATATGAAAATGTCCGGGAAAAGTATGCTTCTCAAAGAATGCACTCAAGGTCATCATTGCCTTGAGACTAATAACAAGGGAATAATAAACAGCGATGTTGAGCTTTCTTTATTCTCATTGTTTCTTCTGTAAAACATAAATAAGAACATGTGTTTCAAAATAAACAATCCCTTTTCTTTAAGATTTATGTTGAAACGGGTTTTTTCTAATGTTCTTGTTAAAATTTTCTTTCTTTTTCTCCAATCCCGTTTTTTACTTACAGCGTCAGGATAAGAAAAAAAGAACGAGCCCTTGTTGCGCTTCATAAATATCGTTCGTCGCCCCTTTATCTCTGAGATCCACCTTTTTTGTAGGGGCCTTTTTTTTTTGTATCCATTTATGAACATTTATTTGAAATGTACCTTTTGCAGTCTGTCCGTCTTTTTATTTATGTTTAAAAAGGGACAACTGCGTTACATTGACGTACATTGACAACTCTGAGTTGTTTAAGTATGTGAATTCTACACTTGGTCGTATAGTTTACCATGATAACAAAATAAGCTGGGAATGTTGAATATATTTATATGAATTCCAATTCTTTCCCCCGTGTGGTCCCGGGACCCCGTGGGTGCCGGACCCCGTGTGGTGCCGGGTCCAAGAAAATCACATAATAGTTCCTGCGACCTACAAAGCTGTTTGAGTCGACTGGTGGGGCTAGGAAGCTCCCCTAGTAAATAAAAATCAGCGAAGAAATCGGGGTTTCTGGCCTACTTGTAGGCGCATAACTAACACAACGTACAATCGCTCGTAGGCTCAGATCATACAAATCACACAGGGGGAACAAATGTCGATTAAATTCCAGGGGCATCCCCCCCATCCTTCTACCTCATTAAAATACTTTATATTAACGTATTATAAATAATTAAAACAAGAATGGTGTGTGTTTAAATGTTTTCCATCAAAACATCCTGGTTTTAAAAAACCAAATTTTACCGTAATATCCGAAATAAAAACCGCAATTTTCTGGGAAAAATGAGACAAAAGAGCTTTCCATTTTACAAGGGGTCCACCACTGGTCCATTCCAACAAAGGGTCAATTCAATGCAGTACTTGCAGGGTATGGACAAATTTTTTTAAATTATTAACCCCTATTACAACTAATAAAATTTCCGTCGCTTTTTTAGACCTTGGAATGAAGTCACTTCACTTCACATTTACCTACCCAAATTTGCAGGGGTAGGAGGCTAATTCATTTCCTCACATTGGGGAATGTCAAGTGTGGGCTTGAATCCACGACACTCTTGTGTCCGAGTTGATAGGTGAACGTTTATGCATTACGCTAATTCGTTCCACACTGCACACTTTTTGTAACTTATGAGTTTGTTAGTTATGTAAGAATTAAAGCCTCTTTGGGGGCAAGCTCTTTCAAACTAAGGGCGAACCTTGTTTGGTTATATCAGAGCGTGTAACAGAGCCAGCAAACATGAAAAATAAAAATTATTTCAGGAAAATCCAAGCATTGTAATATATAATTGGACTCACAGATGGATGTATATACTGTCCAGTGTGTTTGTTCACACATACATAACACACATTTTTAAAAGTGTTTTAAAACGGGAAGGATTGACTTCATTGCCGGGTTTTAATGGTCGGTCCCTCTCAGCAGAAATGGCCGCCACCTGCCGGGGTATTGCACTCCCGAACTCCGTAGCCCCAGCAATAGTCCTAGGGGTCTCTGGAAAAAACTGCCTCGTAAACAGAACGGCGCGGGTTTTGGGCTGAACCACGACCTTCACTGACAAGGCAAAGGGTTTTAACCACAGTGGTCCCCTACCACATGTATGATGTCAGAGGAAAAAATAATCCCAACAACAATTTTACTGTCTTTACTACCTGTAATATCGCTTTTTTGGTCCACGTAGGGTACTTTGTCATTAGCCGACCGCAAAAGATCTGAACAACGCTTCCGGTAAACCGGTATCCGCAGGCGTGTCGGGGATTTCCTTGATTTCAAAGGTCAAACTGCCCTCGCGGTTTATTCCATTTGCGTTTAGGGGTTTCATGTTGAAAAACAAGCCATAGTTACCGCTTCCTTTCGTTTCGTTTTTTTTTTTTTATTGCAAGTTGTTTTATTGCAACCATCTTTCACACTTGCCCTATCGATAATGACATGACATGGTTTTTTGAACAATATCTGACAGAATGTAGAATACCACGCTTCTGCAGAAATTCAATGCTACTCGCCTTGTTTTCAGTCATTGCTGATAGCTGTAAAGATTCATCGTTGCAGGATTCATTTTCAAAGAAAAGATTAAACCAGATTGTTCCACCCTCAAATAAAAAATTGAAATGGTACCCAAATGTTCAAATTTCCCAGTATCGTCACACAAATTTTCAAATACTAGTAATTTGAATACAAATGTACTAATGCTGCTTACCTGATGCTTGACTTACCTGGGTCCCAAAGTGGACTGTTCACGACTATTTACAACATATCTAAAAATAGATGACACTTTCCGACAATTTCTAAAAATAGGACTTCCTGTCAGTTGCGGCCGGCTAATGACAAAGTACCCACGTAGGACTGGGATGGAGGGGGGGATCAGGAATCTGTGGAATTTAATGTTCTTATTTTTTCAAACAGACACCCCTAAAAACGTTAATGGAACAAACCTCATGACATTTTGGCGTTTGGAAATCACCGGACACACCCCGAAACCCCGACTGCTTTGGGTGAACTAACAATTGTTCTTTATCCACAGAAAAACTCCTTGACCTTCCGAAGTGAACCGGGTCTCCCGAATGGGGGCCACGCTCTAATCCATTCGGCCAGACTCTACTCAACAATACAACGCCTAAACTTTTCAAACGAAGCAGCATACACTAATGAAAGAATCAGATTATCGCACCTGCGTGAGATCATTTTGTCCACGTACAAACCAGAACATACATAAGCTTCCAAACCGCATTCCATCAACACATCGCGAATTTCCCGACAGAAACATAACCAGATAAAAACGCTACAACAAGCTGTCAGTAGAACTAATGTGATGATAATAAGTGTACAGATACATGATACTCCTGGAAAAAGAACAAATTGCTACGATGCCATTGGGTTTTTTGGAAATTTTTGTAACTCACAACCACAGCCCGGGGAACGTAAGGCCGAATAAGCTTGCCAACAAATCAAAAATTACTGTTAGATGGGGCTGGTTTTGTATGTTTGATAGAACACTGAAGTTTTTTTTAAATTTTTATAATTCATGCGTTAGGGTTTTTTTAAGAAAAATTTAAATACTGATATTTCTTAGCTTTAAACAATTTTTTCCCGATTAAAAAAAACCCTGGTTTGCATGTTGTATTTTTTTAAAAGGAATTAACATTCAAAACACCGGAATGCGGGATCACCACGACAGTTATCTTTTTTCCCAAATTTTTACCTGAGCCCCCCAAAATACAGGACTTTCTAAGTTGTCACTACACATATCTGGGATTTTCTATGTATGGTTGTCTATGTGTAATTGTCTATGTTTTAATTGTCAATGTTGTAATTTTTGTGTAATTGTCTATGTGTGAATTATCATTGTCAATTTCATGAGTAAATTTTTGTTATTTTCCCATGGAGTTAATTTTTAATTTTCATGTTTGTTGGCCTACACGCTCAAATAAAACCCAAAAGAATGCTTGTCCAGGTTAAAGGGGATCCCACTTGAAGGGTTTTGATCCCACTTAAAAAACAAATAAGTGTTATATTTGGGGAATATATGCCCCATATGATGTGTATTTTTAAATTGTTTATATTTTGAATACATGGGCAATTTTCAAATGATTACATATGAAAAAAAAAATTATAAAAAATGGGTCGTGAAACATCATAAGATAATTAAAATGCAGAATTCAAATTTTAAATGATTATTCAAGCTTAAAATGAGAAAAATAATTGATTTTAAAATATTTATTATGAATTTCTTCTTTGGAAAAACCCCATAACCCCTGACCCCCCCCCCAATTTTAAAACCCCCTACCCCCCAAACGCTTCATCCCCCCTGGGGGGGCCCCCCATTTTGGAAACGCTGCGCGAAGAGAAAAAGGGGGAGGGGATTGTTCAAGATTATATCTTTTTTCATCTTTAAGTTGCTAATGAAAGAAATTTTGTTGGATTGTTTTACAGCTAAAATGGCAATCAAAAAAATATCTTGATTGAAGTATGTATTATAAAAAAAACCACTTCTTTCTGGCAAGGGGACATTCTTTTCCAGATTGTAGTTTGATACATCAAATGTCTGTGGTGAAAATTTTGTGGGAACACAATTGTCTTGACTTTATTGAGTATGTCATAATCATATATGTTATTAATAATGGTTTCCCAAAAAGGATTAATTCTTTTTTTCATGCTTGTTATCCTCCCGATCTGAAAAACCAAAACAAGTTGAACAGAAGGCATCCTAAACAAAGACTACTCCCCAACATAACAAAGAAATCATAGTAAAGTAAAAAGAAAAGGAACTTTCAAGGGCAATAAAATTTAGGCCTGTTTTTTCATTGACAGTCGGCCCCGATGGATGATGGGTCAGCATCCCCCGGGCCCCCTTTACTTTCCCAGAGCATGTCTGGCCCCAAATTGAGGCTGGGTCGACCTGAGAGCCGTCGCGGTGGAAAAATTTCCAAAACTGCGGGGTTAAACCCCAGACCACCAGCCTTGAAAGCGATTTCCCTCTCCACGCTTCTGAAAACCCTTTTTAAAGGGGGGGCCATTTTTTGACAAAGTTTTTTTTTTCTACGTGCTTAGATTTCAGTATAATCCCTGATTTAGTCCCGTTTTTTTTTTTCGTATTTGTTCAATATTTGAGTCATTTTTTTGACTCTTTTCTTCTAACACCCATATCGACCCCTTTTTAACCGCTTTTGTGGTTGTTGTGTCCAAGCCTAAGAGCATGTACGTTTGCCATAAACACCACAAATAGGCTGCCCTCAATTTTTTGGGCCTTTTTATTTTCACGGTAGCTTCCCCAGGCCCTACCTCAGTCGTCTCTTGAAATGCTTTGTAAGTCCGTGTTTATTCTTTGCCGTCTTGCCAGCCCCGATAACACTGGAATTTTTACTCATGGTGATGTCTGGAATTATTTGAAAACTTCTTGTTTTTTAATTTTCTGACATTTCCCACATACTGACACATGATTACTTTTACATTGCTACGGGTTGTGTTTTCACCTATATTCCATTCCTAAATTTATTAGTTACTATAATATAATTTGTTGTTTATAAGTATCTTTCCTTGACTTTCCATGTAAAAAGTCCTGGGATGCAGTCTGAGCCAGATGTTCCAAATATCATGTATTTTTCCCCATGTCTAAAGTCCGGATGCAGTCTGAGCCAGATGTTTCCCAAATATCATGTATGTTATCCATGTCTAAAGATGCCTGGATACAGTCTGATGGGTTTAAATATCTTTAAATTTCCATGTCTAAAGATCCTAGGATGCAGTCTAGCCAGATTTTTCCCCAAATATCATTTTGTTTTCCATGTCAAAAGATGCATAGGATGCAGCTGAACCAGATTTTCCCCAAATATCATGTTGTTTCCATGTCAAAAGATCCTAGGATGCAGTCTGAACCAGAATTTCCCAATTATGTATGTTCTTCCTATTACATAAGTGTACAAGCCCAAGTTTTTTTCCCATAGTCTTGTTTTTTCTGAACGGGTCACAGCACTCAGGGCAGACCCTTACATGCTCAGTCTACCAAACAGATGTCAAAGGGATGCCTACTAATGTTTCAGGGACCCCTGAGTAAACAGACTTCTTTTCCCCTTTTTTTAAACACCCAGTTCTACTTGTACAAAGTAAATTCGAAACCCCTTAAATCGATGGATTGATTCAAATACATTTAGTGTCCTCATCCCCAGTATTCCCTCCTAAACTCCCCAACAATCAATGCTTTTTAAATTTAAGTATGTCTCTCTGTTTTTGCCCGAAAACCTATGCCCAGGACATATATTCACTGAGTCTCTGGGGTAGGGAAATTTTATAGACAACATCCGTCCTGTAACCTGCAATATTCAGGATTTTCTGAAGCATCGACTGTAGTCCGAAAACAACTGCCTAGTAAACTTCCCAGATAAAATGAAAGCAAAGTAACAGTTTAACCTCCATCCTCATACTGGGGATAGTTGTCCATTTGAGTCCTCCAGCAAATTTTAACCTTCCCCCTGGCAACTTTTGCAATGAAATTTTTAAACAATAATTTTCTTCTGAATCCTGTACTTAAGTCATAACCATTTCAAGTTCCTTAGAATACATTGCCGTCTTCCTCTGTACTGTTTATCATTGTGTTATATCTGTACGTTAATATTGGATCTCTCATGTGATCTAATATTGACAAAATCCCCAAGCAGCGGTTTTACAAAATTATACAACTCATTTTCATGTTTATTTCCTCCGAGTAAATTACTTTGTTTGATCGTTTCATTTCTCCCGCTCCCAAACCCCCCCCATCTCTCTCACATCAGCATGTTTTAAATTTATACTAAAATTTATTTTTTAAACATCCCATTTCATTGTATTTGGGATATGACATTAAATAATCATATACTACTG
>JADZMA010000746.1:0-30149 GCA_020796225.1 Arion vulgaris | reverse complement strand
CAAAAGGGTGTAAGACAGGGATGTATTTTGTCCCCATACTTATTCAACATATATGCAGAGAACATTATGAGGAATGTAAAAAATGATGCCAACTATGTGAACTACGACTTTCCAATAGGCTGCAAATACAGAGGCAAAGATACAGCATACTGAATTATTCCATAAAAGGGTTGAAACCAATCTTGACGGCCCAAAAAACATAGTGAAGACCAACATCGTATTTGAATCCACAAAAAAAAAATCATGTCAACTGACAAAGCAAAAAGGGTCATCTAACATCCAAATAAACAATGAAGAACTCCAATGTGTAGATAGCTACGAATACCTGGGCTCAATAGTTAACAATAACAGCAATGCTCCAAAGAACCTCAAAAGATTGGCAATAGAAATCAAAGTTAATCATATGAAGAACATGGCAAAGCACCAGCAAAATATTAAAATTAAAATATTGAGAACATGCATTTTTCCAGTGGCTACTTAGGTGTGAATCATGGACCATTAAACAAAAAACAAGATAAAAAATCCAGTCCTTTGAAACTAAATGCTACGGAAAGATCCTATGAATACCATGGACAGAAAAAGAAAGAACATTGATGTCCTGAAAGAACTAAATGTTAAAGAGAATTCGCTGATAAACAAAATACTATACAGAAAATTACATACTTTGGGCACATCAATGTCACAATGGCCTGAGAGAACAGCATTAGAAGGCAGGGCCCCAGGAACCCGGGCAGACCAAAAAAAAGATGACTACAAGATATTAAAGAAACTATGAATATGACCCAACGGGGGTGAACTGGCTAGAAGGTCTTTCCTCTTGGGCCTGTGGGGGCGCATAGGGGAGAGGTCATAGTTCTCCATGTCTCGGTTCGGCTATCTGTTTTAGGTCTTTAATGTTTACTAGGCCCATCGTTTAGCCTTCTCTGGTGATGGTTCTAGAGAGCTCTCTTGGGCTTCCTCGTTTTCTTTCCCCCTGGGGTCCATATGAGGGGTTGTAAGGGAGTCTTCTCTCATCCATTCTAAGTGTGGTTTGGGCCGTAGTTCCAGGGCGCTTTCTTATAAAATTTGATACATTTTCTTTCTTGGTCTCTTTTCTTATTTGTGATTGGGTCTGAAATCTGACCATTTGAGGTTCAATATTCTTCTAAGACATTTATTCTCAAAGTTATCTAATTTTCTTTCTAGACTTTTTTGTTTTCCCAACTCTGATCCATAAGTTAATACTGGAATCAACAAGAGTTAAAGATTTTAATTTTAAGTGCTTGCTGAGTAAATTTGGGACTTCCATATATTTGACAATTTGTTAAAAGCATGATGCCAATGCGATTCTGTAGGAATTTCTGGCGCTGTATCCCAGATGACATCATACTCCTAGGTATGTAAACTTTACTTTTTCAAGAGTGTAGTTTTTAGTTGAATATTTTCGGGACTGCGGGTAAGGCAACAATTTTTGTTTTGTGGTGTTTATTTGGAGACCAATTTTCCTGGAGATATTTGGAGAAGGTTTGTTTTCATTTGAATATCTTGATGTGATGAACTCAAAAGGGCTATATCGTGGGCAAAATCAAGGTCTTCTAAAATTTATCAACCCACTTGATGCCCATATTTCGTTATTGGTCATTTTCGCATGACCCAGTCAATTCTATTCCAAAGAATTGCATAAAACGCAGCCTTGTTTACCCCCTTTTTCCCACTGGGAACCAGTCAGAGTTACCGAATCTGTTCTTACACTGCGCGCGATTCACTGTAGAGGATTTTATGATGTTGATGAATTTAGTAGGAAACCATAGTTCCCGGTTGTTGGTCAAGATGGCGGACATGTTTTTTTCTAGCTGCCCACAACTGTAATCGGCCCGACAAGTGCCATCGTAAATCACCATGTTTGAGAAACAGAGTTGGGCCTACGTGGCAACCATTTAATTTGTTGTTTCTGATGAAGTCTAGTACTGGGAGGATGTGCTCAGTCAGGAGGATGTGTTCCGCCTCAGGAAATATTACCTTTCTGCCACTACTCTCTCACTATCTGCCTTAACCCGGATTTGGATATGGGCCCTCAACCAACTACCAAGTCTTCCATCTCTGCATCTTCTGCGTCCCCCCAGCTCCTTCTTATATTGTTGATCTCGCCTCCAAATCTCGTCTCCATGTATTTCTGCCTCCCTTTCTTAGTTTTGTCCAGCGGGTTCCGGGAAAGAACCCTTGTTATATTTCCCAGGTTTTCCAAAGTGTGTCCTATCCAGCCAGCATTTTTTTTAACCTCTTGGTTCACGGGAATCTGTCTTGTTCTTCCATAAGTTCCATTTGTGACCCTATCATACAATTTTAGTTCCTATTCTGAGCAGACCAAGTGATGAATGCTTGCAATTTATGTTATTTTTTTAGTAGTTCTCCATGTTTAAGACACATACATCAGGAACTGTTTTTAATATTAGAGTTAAATATCCGAATTTTGGTTCTAGATTTGATTTCTTTAGACTTCCATATGCTTCCCAGTACAATGAAAGCTCATCTGCCTTCTGTATTCTTATTTTGACATCTCTATCTGTTCCACCTCTTTTTTCATATTGCTGCCCAAATTCTAGCTCTTAAGTGGAATTTCACCCAGGAAATCTAATTCTGTTTGTTTTAATTCCATTATCTTGTCTTTCCTTATGAATGCTCAGTCCTAGTTGTTGGGACCTTTGATCCAGTGTGTTTAGCTTATCCTGCACCTAATTGAGTGTATGGGACAGAAGGGCATATCATAAAGTCCAGATTTTTAGTTGCTATATCAGAGTCCTTTGGGATTCCATTTCTGTAGTTACTGCTGTCTTCATAATCCAGTCCATTGTTGGTAGAAAAGCAAGGTGATAGAAGACATCCCTTCAATCTGTTTCTATTCCAAAAATGTCTGTTAGTTTACCTTCATGAATAACTTACATTTCATTCTGTATATGTTGCTTATTATGTTAATAGTAGATACCCTTTTAGGTTAATAATTTTCTGTGGGATCCCAAATATCTCACAATTTCAAAGGGTTCCCATCAAAACTGTCAAAGCCTTTTCATAATCACAAATCCGATACAAAGTGGGATTTCATTCAACACTTTGCTCTATTATTATCGTAATTTGGTTTTCTGGTCAGCTAGGGTCTATTTGTGGAAGCCTTCCTGTTCATCTCTTGGTTTTAATCATGGGACTATCAGTCTTTCCAGGATGATTCTCTTAGTATTTTCCCAGGACGAACAGCATTATTCCTCCATAGTTTTCGACTTGAAGGTCCTCTTTTTTTGTAGCTTCACCAGGTATCCTTCTTTCCAGTTTCTGGTATTTTTGGTCTCCTAGATTCTGCAAAGTAATTTATACAGTATTTCTGTAGATGTGTTTATGTTACTTTAACAGTCTCTGCTGGTTTTCATAGTTTATGTCCAAGTCAATTTCTGCAGGTTGGGTATCTGGGGATTTCATCACACTACCTTCTCCAGTAATTTGCATTATAAAATTTTTCAAGGTTAGGGAAATTGTAGCTGCTGAGCAGTTTAGGATCTTCCCATGTTTAAGAGCGGTTATAAATAGATTTAGAGCCAATCCTTTAGGACCATAGATTAGTATACTGTTATTGAAATCCACAACCGCATTAATACCGTCTCATCTAGTAGTTTGATGTGGTGATATTTGATCGCGATACGAACACCATCAGACCCTGGGAAAAGTTCTGTGGCTGGCTTTGAGTACATTTACTACATCCTCCTTTGTGTTGATTTAAAACTGATATTAATGTATTCCATTTATGACTTTGATTTTATCTTTTTATAATTTTCATGTGATGCTTTGATCATGTTTTGTTTGTCAACATATGGTACTGACAAGAATTACTGTTATAAGCCACAGTAATTGATT
Source organism: Arion vulgaris (assembly GCA_020796225.1). Classification (NCBI taxonomy): domain Eukaryota; kingdom Metazoa; phylum Mollusca; class Gastropoda; order Stylommatophora; family Arionidae; genus Arion; species Arion vulgaris. Next base: position 26,270 of record JADZMA010000746.1, on the reverse strand, counting down.
TAATTCTAATGATTGTAATAACACATTTTTTTCAGACTAGATGATGCTAAACTACTATGAAGAGCCTATAAGACCCAACAAATGCAAGACCTTTATTATAATGTAGGTCTCATTTTTAACCTGGGTTTCAACAGAATTTTATAAGATACTAGCTTACTTGCCTGCTTCACGCCTCCAAAAAAAATTGAATTTAAAGGGAAACTGGGAAAAAAATATTTAATAATTATTTGGATCATTGTCCTTGTTTATTTTCTGGAAAAAACTACAATTTTAAAGTTCATTTAATTCTGTTTATTAAGTGCTCTTTGATATACAATATTCTTTGTTTTTCCGCTGTGCGTATACCCCAATAAATCAGAAGGTTTTCTGACCCGTGAACAGGCCACATATAGCGTCCATGAAAGCTTGATTTTCCAAATGTAGTCCACACACTTGTAGCGATTGTCCTTGTGATTTGTTGATGGTCATTGCAAAGGCGATGCACCAAAACCCTGCAAGCGTTGAATCAATGGCATGTCGGGGGAATCATTGGGATGCGTGGAAATAGTATATCTTCTCCTTTAAATTTTCCATTTAAAATTGTACCTTAGATGATATTGTTATCATTTTTTTCACTAAAAGCCTGGTACGTTGAAAAGTTGTGGTGGATTGATGTTTGGGAGAAGATTGATAGCACCAATTTCAATGTTAATAACGATGGCATGCCTGTAAATCAAGTGAATTCAAGAATTCAGTTGATAATTGACAACTTCGCCTTGTTTCATACAGTATCGATGGGACTTAATCTTCCCCGCCTGTATTTTGTTTTGAATGCTCAAATTCATGGCATATCATCCTTTGTTTTGTTTTTTTGCTGCAAATTTGCACGCACTGAGCCACTGATGATCTTTGAAATTATGTGCAATATTTGGGAAAACTTTATGAATCAATTGCCTGTGGACGCTATGATGTTACAGAAGTTTGTTGGCAAGGAAACATCGGGGAATCATCGATTGACATTTTCCCATCCGATACCCAAAATTGTTTTAAAACGTTCAGGGGTTTCATCATGTTGTAGTTGTATACGATATTGGTCTTCAAAGTCAATTCCTGTAGTGTCATAAAACTAATGATTCAGGCACCCATTAAGTTCATCAGGGGGTGTTGATCTTGGTATAACTGGTGAGTTTGCCGAAACTGACAATAAAATGAGTCCAATGAAGAGCTGGTCTTTTCCCTCTCAAATCTTTTAGTGTACGATGAAGCGCTTCTAATGCTTTTTTGTGCGCCATAGTACATTCATTCCATATAATGAGTTGACATAATTGGAGTACTTTACCCATTGCAGAATTTGTGTTGATATTGCATGTTGGCGTCTGTGATTTGATATTCAACGAAATTTCACCCTGAATGCGCTGTTCGCCACCATCTAAAAAGTTGCTCAATTCCAGAAGATGTGATTGCCAGTGCAATATTATTTCGGATCGATGGTTGCCAAAATAAGTGAAATGAGAAAACTTTGCCTGGCCTCCGGAAACACCCTATGAAATACAATCCACCATTTTGGCTGGTAATTGCATGCATAATTCTGTCATATGCTATGCGTTGTTCTGAATAAATTGGAAGATTGTTTAACAAAGTACTCAATTGTGTATCAAAGTGTTTCGCTCCAACTCACAATCGAAAGGTTGTTTGCAGATCGCTCTGGCGCACTTTTTCCCCCAATTGCACCAGTGCTTTATTAGTGATTGCCAAAATATGTCCTCAATTGAAACCAATGCCTCATTATATACTTTGGGGAATTGAATGTCGGGATTTTGATTCCAGAAGCGATGTAGGATGTCTTCACTCATGTAGTCTTTATTTTTCCCAAGTTCTTTGGATTGGAGGGGAAGCATGTTTTAAAACTGCAAATAATTGCGTATTTGCTGTGGTGCGCAGTTTTGGGATCATCAGCGAAGGAAGTGTCCCAATGCGCATCGCTTTCAAGAAGATTACTGGCAAGCTTCACGGTGCGCAAATACATGACTGTTCTCACCCTGGAAGGATGTTGGTCCATGTTTGTTGATTAACAGAAAACGCAAGTAAAAGCATTCTAAATTGTTGGGATGAACAGTGTACAAACCGCCTAACGTGTTGGTCGAATATAAATTGGAATGTTCTTCAACTGTTCTCCTTGTTTGCACGTTGAAACTTTTCGCTACTGCATTCCATTTTAGTATGTTGGCAGTTCAGAGTAAAGTAGCGCCTTTGCAAATATATCATCTCTACACAATGAGAAAATGCAGTTAACGTTTTGAATGGTGAAAATCTCGTGCATGTGCATTTTCTGTTGTAATACATTTGCTGTCCATTTTAAAGGTGTGACCCCAAATGAACAACTGGGATGTCGCTCAGGTTTGGGAAATTATAAAATGCGCCATCCCGTTTCATTGTTACAATGTAACGCCCAGTGATAATGCTCGATTTTATCGATGGATGCAGATTTTACACCAAAAACTGCCTATTGCTTCCTTTGTTGACATATTTGCAAATGATTTGATCGATTTCACCGAATTGCAATACTGATCAAGTATTGAATCGAGACAAACAGATGATGAACAACGAATGTCAGGATTTTGATTAAAACTGTAGCAATACATGCATAATCTATCCATTTTTCCAATAACCACATTTGGAGAAGCCCGTAATCATAATTAGTATTGTAATGGAACACTAGATTTAAATCAGCGCAGTGTTCGGGCCCGGATAGAGTAGTGCGATCCGAACGGTTTGCAGACTTGCTTCCGCGCTCGATTGTTTCAGCTGAACGGACTTAGCAGGCGCATCGATTGGTTCCTAGTCTTGCTTCACGCTGCTCGTCTGTTTCAGGACGCAACAGGCTTCAGCAGTGCGATCGAACAGTTGGGAGTCTTGCTTTCTGTTGCTCATCTGTTTCTGAAGCTAGTAATGCCTTTCTTTCGGGTTTTTAGGTGTAGATGGGCCAATAGCTTTTCTTGGGAGGCATAATTGCAAATGTGTGGGAAAATCGAAAGCGGTGGGAAAAAACTGCATCTTGTTGCCTTCACACACGGAATTAAAAATCACTGTTGATGTTCGCTGAATAAATAAAAAAAATTAGCATTTGATTAAATTCTATTAGGGAAAAGCATAGAAACTGCGCAGAAAAAAGTTTTGAAAAATCAGGAAAACTGTATGAACATTTGTCGAAACTACTCACGCCCACCTATTCGAAATGGTTGTACTAATTTAGAATTGGCACCCCTATAGCGGTCAATGGTATGGATTGGGTTTACAAAAAATTAAATGGTCACCTGCTTTGTCATGTAATCTAATATTGGATATTCAGGCATAATAATTGTAAAAAGTGTGGGAAAAATTGAAAGAGCGGTGGAAATAACTGCAGCTTGTTTTTCACACACGGAATCAAATATCACTGTTGTGTTTCGCTGGAATAAATAAAAAAATTTGCATTTGATTAAATTCTATTAGAAATGAGAAACCGCGCCCGAAATGTTTTGAAAAATCAGGAAAACTGTATGAATCATTTGTCGAAACTACTCACGCCACCTATTGCGAAATGGTTGTACTAATTTAGAATTGCACGCAGCTATAGCTGTCAATGGTATGGATTGATTTACAAAATAATAAATGGTAACCCCGTTCTGTCGTAATCTAATATTGGGTAATATTCATACATATAACGGTACATTGACATCAGGGGAAACGTTGATGGCAAAATAACCATCTTTCCATTTAAGAAAGTCCGTCAATAGCTTCCTCAAATGAACATTCTCGGATCGTAGTTTTGTTTGGTTTAATCAATATAGAGCAATTTTTGCCAACATAGCTAATAAACATTGATGGAATAGTTCATAACTTAAAATATGATTTGCAGTATCTATGATCATGATTAGAAACAAACCTGATTGCGTATTTAAATTCAGCTTGTTTGAAATATTGACTTGAATCATACGTCATCGAATCGTGATGCGCATACCGGGAAACTTCCGAAGAAACTCTTGATGAAATTTGCTTTATTTTTAAAGATTTTTCTTTAAAATTGTAAACTACATATTTAAAACTATGACAGGTAGCATTCCGACATCAAACAAACATAAACAAACATATCCTGTAAATTTCAGCAAATCTGATGTAAATACATACGAACCGAGCCTTCCCGGGAAACGCAGGCAATTTGTTTGAAACTCGATGAAATGAGCGTGTATTATTTTTTAGATTTTTCTAAAAGTTCAGCGCTTACCTATTTCAAACTGACAGGTAGCATCCGCATCAAACAAACATATCCTGTAAATTTCAGCTACATCTGTTCAGTAGTTTCCAGTCTATAGGTAACAAACATACATACACACTATCATCCATTTTTATATACAGTGAGGGCAACACATAGTCTCAACTATTAAATATCTAATTATACTACACTAACTATATCTAACGTCCATTCCTCCGCTGCCATCTGGGGAACTATGACATATAGTAGAATATCTATCAATTTATGAAAATATCAGTATTTCTTGACTGTCAGCAAAGTTATTTTTCCATTTCTTCATGTTGTTTAATCCAAGTAAAATTTAATGAAACTAACAAAATTTAGACTCTAGTAAAACTGGCATCCATTGGGATTGGTGAATGCAGATAAATATTGGTTCTGGTTGCTTGAGTCATTTTTTTACAAGAGGCTTAACTAAGGCGTGTTTCAAATGAAAACAGGACTTGTTACCCCACGCTGCTGAGTGCACGGATATTGATGATATTTTGCACAAGTAATGAGTATCCAAAAATAACTATGGTCACATGTTCATCTTCCCAGCATGCATATGGTATGAGACTGTTAACAATGGCGGTGTGATTCCAACCCGCCAAAGTAATCAGCTGCTGTGATCCAGTTTCTTTCATTTGAAGGATGTCAAGCGTAGACATTCATCGGAGAATGAAGGCAGCATATGTGACAAATGTTTGTCGGGGACAAGAGGATGGAAGGGGCGCGTATGTTTAAAGACGGATGTGAGTTAACAGCAGATCTTGCACGGCCAGGTCAGGCGCATATTGTTGCAACAAAAGGGCCATGGCCTTGTTTAAATAAAGGTACGACTGACTGTTGTCGGAGCATTCGCTTCCGAGAAGAATTCCATATGTCAATCGGGACAGCCCACATGGTTGTTCGGAAGAAATTGAACTATCGGAAAGTGTGTTCACAGTGGGTCCCACGGATGTTACTGACCTTCAAAAGGAAGAACGGATGTGGGGGGAGTTGAACCACTTGATGCGTACAGGACAGAGGGTGATCATTTCTGGAGCATTGTGGCAGGTGATGAATCGTGGTACCACTATGAACCGGGAGCAAAATTGACAGCATGCAATGGGAAAAATCCAGGTTCACCAAAACCCAAAAATTCAAGACCAGGTTTCTGCTGGGAAGGTTATGGTGACCGCTTTTTTGACCATGAAGGGCTTTTTTTGGCCGATTTTAAGGGGAAACCTGGTGTCAACATCAAGCCCATTATAAAGACACTTTAGACAAGCTGCAAAGGCCATCAAGGGTAGCACCAGGCAAGCTTTCTCAAGGTGTGATTCTTCTCCACGACAACGCCGTCCGACGCGCAAAAATTGTGAGGAAACATTGGAAAGAAGAATTGGAAGTTCTTCATCACCGCCTATAGTCCCGTTTGTCCCTGGGATTTCCATTTTTTGGGACCGGAAGAAAGCACTAAAGGGACAGCGATTCAACAGCGACGCGGGACGTGAAGACAGCGTGACCACAGGGTTTCCCAGTGAGCAGCCACGCACCTTTTCTCGGACGCTTCGACGCTACCTAAACAGGGATGCTTCCCTTTAAATGCAACGAGATTTTTCTGAAGAACCCAGGTGCATTCTTATTCACAAGTAGTTGCTTTGTTTAATTCCGTTGAAACTGTTAATTTCGATGATATTTTTGAAATAAATCCACAAGTCCCATTTTCATTTGAACATGCCTCGTATTATTACACCACATACTATATCATAAACTTTTTGTTGAATTCGTATTAATATTGAAATACAGTAATTAAAAGCAAATTAAGACAAACTTAACTTACATGCATAGGATAACACAGTCCCATAGAAACTGTTTTTTGAATGCAGTGTGCAAAATTAGTTAAATGGCATTAAAAACTTTTCAACTCAATGAACTTCACTAACATACTTTTAAAAACTTAAGTAAATTGGAAAAAACACACCGTAGACATTTCAAAATTAAATTAAGGGTAAGAGTTTATTGGGGGAGATTACTTTATGATAATGTAACTGAAACAGGGTCAGAAAATTAATAGATTTTGCTGTATTACAAATTTTTTAAAAACAGCATTTAATTTTTTTAATTGTTGAGCTTCAGTTAGCTAAAGTCTACTGTATGTACTTCTACCTTTAAATCTTGTAAAACAAGATCATTTCATGCTGTCCTTTTTAAAGGGTTTTAAATTTTGTGTATATTATATTATCTTTTCTTATTCTTAACGGTTATTTTCTCAGAGTTTTATGACATCTTTCTCTGTTTAGCTACCATAAGATTTATATATCCCTCTTGATGATAGGAGATGAACTTTTCAATGATTACTCCATGAGGGGAGTAATAATGTTCCTTTGGTATTTGTCTTACTGTAGCATAGTTTTTTTATTGATGGCCCTTTGATTCCATTTCAACATTTGTTAAAATATTTTTTTGAACATTTATGGCCAGAAAATAACAGGACAACAGGCTCATCAGTCAACACCAAACTAGTACAAGTCACTGGATGCTGTTGGAGATATTTGAAGGAGATAAGACATGTCCAAAGTGCTATGAAATTATTCCAAACTGAAACTGATTCCATTTTTTCATCTGTACAAATTTAAGCACCAATTTATAAATATTATTTTTTAAAAGAATTAATGAAACCATTTTTTCCCTGTTCTGTAATTTAGGAATTGTCAAGCACTTCATTATTCTTATAGTGGATAAATATATTCCTTGGGACTTATTCTTGGGGACCTGGGCCCGTGGTTATGCTAGATCATCAGGACAAAGTCCACAGCCTACTCCAGGTCTATGCCTTGTAAAAATGGCCTTGCTCATACCCAGTTAGATCGAGTTCCAGTTGAGGTCAAAGATTGAAAAGATATTTGTTCACAAATGCACCACCGGGATAAATAATGCTGACACAAAGAATCCAAGGGTTTCAAAGACTCTACAAAAAAACTCTAAACAGAAACAAGGGGGTGAATGGTGAAAGCACTAATAAGTCTGTGTACGTTGCAGGAATATTAAGAATTAACCCAATAATTAAACCCAAATTATACTAATATATGAGATTTTTGTGTGAACAAGTTTCCCACATTATATGACTTTTTTGGAATACTCAAAAAAAAAAACAGAGAGCAAAATCAATCACGTTGCATTTGTTGACCGATAAAGACATGCAATCTTTTAGTTAGAGGTCGCTTCAAGATGCTAAAAAAGATCAGCTCCCCACAAAACTTGTGGTCGCATTAAATTTTTCCCACACATGTATGTGTGATAAGATCAATTTTGATGATGCACCAGAGGAGTTTGTAACAAGACGAAGTAAAGCAAGGCTGTGTATTTCCCAACCTTTTTAAAATATACTTTTTAAATACTTAGAAATGTTTATCATCAAATAGCTTGTCCTGAGCTAATTTCCCCCCCAACATCCTCCAATTTTCTCCGATAGGCCAGATGTCCTGCCCTGCAGCCGATGTTCAAACCATCAGTTATATCCTAACCCCATTCCATGGTCTTCCCTCTTCTTTTTTTGCCGGTAAACCTCCTTCCATGATGGTCTTCCAGCCCTCATGTCTTTTTTTATGTCCAAAAATCACAGTTCTCTTTCTTTTTTTAGCATCAGCCATTTTTTTTGATGTTGAGTTCTTTCTAGATAGATCATTTGTTTCCTGTTTGATATAATAGGACTCTTCTGTAACACTTATATTCAAAAGCAATATGTGTTTTTTTACTGCTTTATTAAAAGTCCATGCTTCACCCAACATTGCCACTGGGAATATGATGTTTGATTCTGACTTTTTTTTTTACGTTTTGTTTCATCTGTTTTTGTTGTTTAATTTTTGCCATTTTTTTCTTTTAATTTTTCATCCCTTTTCATTGTTAGTATGAACCAAAAATTCAAAACTGATCCAAAAATTTTTAAATCAAGATATATTTTCAACCTTCTCACTTACATGGTGGTCTTATAATGCCAAATACTGAAAGTCAAGACCAGTATTAGGGAAAGGATTAATCAGAGAATGTTGTTTGATGATTTTCAATTTCAACCCACCCGATGAGGAACAGAAGCTAATATCTGATGCTTGCTGTGATGTTTGAACTTACAACCAGGGAAAATAAAAACATGTTAAATTAGGGGGAATGAAACACCAGCAATATCAATTGACAATGAAGAGTTGGTGTGTTAACCATTTTACTTGCCTGGAAGAACAATATTATAACAATATTTTCAGCGCTCAATAGTTTTCATGAGATAGTTGGGTCACATTTAGAGAAGTACAAAAAACCTCCACTGTTAGAAATTGCAGACAAGTAGATCTCTGGACCACCCTCTACTTCAGCATAAGAATTGTGCAAGAAAGATATGCATGATACAATCATTGAAGTGATTCCTGGAAACAAAAGGCTATGAATCGCAGTAAGGGATGGGGAAGATCATTAATGGAATTGGGAAAAAAAAAAGAAAATTGTTGTAGAGAGTTTTGAGCTGACATCTGAAGAGTTAAATCAGAGCACATGGTGACAATAATATCCTTGAGAATCTTCCATTCAACAGTTGGGGAAACTTATCAGTGCAGATTGGTTTTTATCAACGTCCCATTCCCATAGATTGTAATAGTTTTTAGAGACAGCTTACATGCTATCATCAGGAAAGATGCAAAAGAAAACCATTTATACCTATCAACCTTGTAAGATCTATCAGTCTTCTACAACAGAACATCGTGAAAGAAGGCAAGAGGAAGACCACAGAAAAGATGGTTAGATGGCGTAGCAGAATCCTGTGAAAGAGCAAGATAACAATCACACAAGCCACCAGAACAGCGCAAGACAAAAACAGAAAACTACACACTGGGCAAAAACCCCGGGTAGCAGTGTGACGACAAAAGAAAAAAGAAAAAGAACCTTGTAAGATCAATTCCCCACCAAACCCAAAAAAATAAAATGTCATCAAAAACCATACACACATTTTTTGCTTAAATATAGAACATCATTATTAGAGTTATTTATTTCAGTTAGAAAATTATACTTTGTGTAATTTTAGTATGAACATTTGTTCATTAGTTTGTTTGATATCTAATTCTTGTGGGTTTTTTCACACTTAGCTTGGGGTGGTCTTACTGGAACTAAACCAAACAAAGAATGCAAGGAGGAATTTTGAATTTGCATTGCAACATGATCCTGATCACTGGTAGTGTTTTGAAAATTTATCTAGTTTCTATATTCCAATTGCTCTGAATTTATATTTTTCTGCTTCTATGTATCTTTAAGGTAGTAAATATTAAAAGCATGCATCAATTTAGATCAATTTCAAATTTAGAAAAAATATAGTCACTCTTTCTTTCTTCTCTCTCTGCTACTTTTCTGCCCAGAATATCTAAGGCTTCTGCAAGTGCTGTCAGGTGAGTCTTGTATATGGTGGTTTCTACCCCTTTGATATTTCTGCTATTGTTAGTATGGGCAGCATTTGACATTGAAACTGTTAAAATTTATGAAACTAGATTGTATTAATTTTTAAGTACTGAAAAATTAATTCGGATTTTAAATGAATCAGGTGTAAAGTCACTGTAGATTCCATAAGTTGTAAAATGTTCCCAAATTCGAATTACTTTTGTTTGACTTGATTCTTTCAGAATCCTAATTAATTTAAATCAGGAAAAAGTGGTTACAGCATCAGTACTGAACTTTTTCAAGACAAATTCAATGGTTCGGGCCCCATAACAGATTACAAGAGGCATGTGCTACAGAGTGCAATGTTGTCCCATCAGTGGGTACCAACAAGCAATTCCCAAGTGAGCAGCAGTCAGAACTGAGCAGCACACATTATCACAGGAGCCATAAAGTCTACGCCCATCAAGGCGCTGAAAACAATCACAGGCCTCCAACCAATGGCAGACCTCAGAGACAGAAATGTTATGCTACTGGGGAAAAATTGAAAAGGTTTCACTCCCCCCCTATTTTCGCTAGAATGAACGGATAGGAAGGGCAGGCTGAAGAGAACCAGCTTCGCAAAAAATGCCAAAGCACTGACCAAAGACCACCCGGTCCTAGCAAACTGTAAAGCAAAACTTATACTAGCACCCGATAAGAGTCCGCCATGGGAGACCAAAATGCCAGAATTAAGGGAATCAATCCCAGGAATACTAAAAAAAGGCAGCAAGAGAACTGCAAAAGAAGAGAGGTCACAGAAAAATACATAGCGCCCGAAAACCTGAGAGTGCATGGGTACATGTGTATACCGATGGATCGGCAAAGAATGCACTCAGCGATGGCGGAGGAGGAATAGTGCTTAAACTCTCAAAGAAAGTGAAGATCACAAGGTGATTGCCACAGGCAATTTTCGAACCCAATGCCGGGCAGAGGCAATAAGAACAGCTGCTGAAATGATACTAGAGAGAAGAAGCCCTTTGCAAAAAGTCGTGATATTCACAGATGCTTTTCTCGGTCATCACAGCATTGAAAGGCAGCAAAACATAGCTCAATGAGCTAAAAGCGATCCTTGGGGTACTAGTAAACTCATTTAAACGACAGTTATTCAGGGGATTCCATCACCTGCAATATAAGTGGAAAGGAAGAAGCCAACAGGCTAGCAAAAGAAGGAGGGCTTACTAACGAACCGATCACAAGATCAGCATGAGGAGGCCAAATCAACCATCAGTTAGCAGTAAAAAGAAAGTGGTCGGAGACCCCCCACAACACAGCATCAGAGATGGGTATTATGGTTCATCTCATGGGAACAAGTTGCTATATTCTGCCTAGTACCGGCCATAATAGGCTTCGGGCCCACATGTTCAACAAATTTAAAATTGGACAACTACCGTATGAAAAGGGGAATGATGGCAGAGCACATACTGCCAGTTGTTAGCAGACCTAAGAAAGAAACCTGCCCGAAAAAACAGAGCTTCGGAGAAGCTGTAAGGAGGGACGGAGTCCCTTAAAACCATGGTAGCATTCATGATAAAATCTGTCTATTGGGCCAGTGGGATCGAGAGGGAGAGAGAGAGACAAGGTGCAAAGGTAAAGGGGAGCCTTTAGTAGAAACGAGTGCCGGGAATAAGTGGGTTGTATATTGGAGTTGGTTTGGTCGATCATTTCTCATGTTTTTAATGCTCTGTAGCAACCATTTTTGAGCTAAGGGTCCCAACTTCAATAAAACTAAAGTAATGGTGATAAAACCAAAGACTGGGGGGACACAAACAAAAAGAGAATAACGAGCTAGAGATAGTAACAGATTTTAACTGCTTGTGCAGTACTGTTTCTTCAAATCAAACATTATGGTTAAAATTTAAAAACATTGAATTGAAGGGCAAATGCAGCCTAAAACTGGCTCAACATTTGTATATCTAACATTTATGGTCCATGACAAAGCCGGGATATACAAAACATGTGTTAGGACAATACTCCTCTATGGATCTGAGACTTGGAAAACATATACGACAATAGAAAGTGTGTTAAGAGGATTAGAGGGAAGACTTTTTAGAAGAATAATTGGGTATACCTGAAAGGATGCGATAGAATATCAGACTTCAAGAACTAACTGGTCTGGATGATATAAATAAAGAGCTACAAGGTGATGGATATGTCCTCGGAATGAGAAAAGAAAGATGACCAAGACAATGCCATGCAGTGACACAGCAGAAACAGCGGGAAGGGGAGAACTAGGACACATGGAGAACTTTGAGGCAGACCTGAAGCCATGCATAGGCCCAGGTTTGAGGTGGAAATGTCTCCAATAAATATGAGGAATATTTTGTATTTTGTTTTTTCTACTCACAGTGATAATTTTCAACTGCATTTTCATGTATTTATATTTGTTTCTTATTTTTCCTAGCAATCTCTCTACAACTCTGCCATTTTGATGCAAGAAGAAGGAGACCCTAAAGAAAGAGAGTTGGCATTACAGAGGTAGTATTTATGTTCTTTATTTTTAGTAGATACAAATTTTGAAAACTATTCAATGTTGATTCTACAAAGTAGTTATTTTAGGTTGTCTTTGTGGTGTTGACTTAGGGTTTTCTCTGTGATAATCTTTCTCTAAATGTACTTTATGTGTTCCAGTTTGAGTGATCAGGCTATTTTCAAGGATCTTGCTCACTGTAGATCAAGTTTCTAGTCCCATCTGATCCAGTCCTATATGAAGATGTCATCTGAAAAGAAAATGTCTGACCCAACAACGTTTTGAATTTGCCCACATCCCCCTAGATGTGGAAGGTGAGGAAGACCATGCAGATAGCCTGCCCTTTGCCCCCTCCACCAGATTCATTGGGGGGGAATAACATTTAAGTCTGGGGACTCAATGGCTTTATTCTCCCCAAAAATTTTTTTCCCAAATCATGAAGATGCGTCAAAACAGCTTAAAATTTCCCTTTTTTGCATTAAAGCAATTGAGCCACGCACCGATTTTGTTGACTTCTTGTAATGATGTAGAATACCAAAAATAGAAGAATAATTTACCACTTAAACGATATAGATTTTTTTTTGTAGGGAAGGGGCTAGAATGTTATGTTATGTTACATCGACCCATGGCACAGGGCATTCCCATCAGTCTGTCCTCCTGCAGAGCCATCGAAAAGTTCTTTTATCCCCCGACCCATGAAATTTGATTAAATTTTCCCCAAAAAAAGACACACGCGGCATGTCCAAATTTCCCCCAACTCAGCCCCTGCCCAGGTCTGAGATTTACCATGTATAATTGAGAGCGACCCTTTGATAAATCGTTTTCCATTTTCCCCCGCTTGATGGGGATTGTTTGCAAGAAAGCCCCCGTTGTTACCCTTGCACTCCAGCATGTCCAGGTTTTACACCCCAAGTCTTTTTCTTGAGATGTGATCCGAATGCGCCCAAACTTTTCAACCATATTTCCAGTTTCAATATTTGAAGATATTATAACTGATATGATAACGGGGTTCCCTGTTCTAGCCCCCCATGACAGAGCCCTGAGGCAGAGTGACCCATATTTTGCTCGTTCTGGTTCAAACCCAGAGTCCTAAGGTACTCCCGCCAGCGGGAATGCCCACATGACCTGGTTCCGCCGACGGATCGGGGAGAAAGAACATGGATGGGGAGGGACCCCAAGGAAGAATCAAGACGATGACCTGACCCCTCACAGCCCCCCAAGTGTAAGGGCAGAATAGGTGGAGGTTCATACTAGTGAACTGTTAAAAAAAAAGAGAAGAGGGAGATATGAGGGAAATTTTGAGGAGAAATGATCAACAATATCCAATTGAAGGGGGAAAAAAGGTTAAGAAAGAGGGGTTTTCCCAAAGGGAGCCCTGAAACGAATTTTTCTGGAGAGGAAAGAAAATCGCCGTTCCATGGAGGAGATTGAGAGAGTTCCCCAGGAAGAGCGGTAGGGAGAATTTGTTTACCCCTTATGTAAGGGGAACGGGGGGGAGGAATTATTTTTTATGTGTATTAAAGAGATATGTTAAAAGAGATAAAAATTATATGGATTTTTTTTGGTTTATTTTGATTGAGGAATTGAGTTTTACTTTTCCAGCATGAGTGGTAAAGGGGCCCATATTGGGAAAACCCTTTTTACGGGGCTATTTTTAAAATAGTTGAAAAACAATAAACGCGTTGGGGTTTCGTTCCAGGGTTTTGGTAGCCCCACACCTGAGCAGAGACCCAAATTGTCCCCTTTTTCATAACGGTTTGTCCGTGGGTTATTACGACCTTATTTTCTATTCGGTCAAAGAAGACTAAAATTTTAGAAGAAGAATGGAAGTCCTTTGCTGCACTAGAGACCCCAGCAAAAATGAATAATCGGCCTCCTGTCATATGCTCCCGCCATATTTCCCCAAAAAAGCATAACTGGGAAAAAGAACCCAACTGCACAAGAACACTAATATGAGGGGCAGAACGGGGGATGTCGTGAATGGAAGGCAGAGAACAAAAGCGGGGCCAGTTGCCTCCCCCCAAAAAAGGAAGAATGATCCCATGATGGTGCGACCAACTATTTTGGACACTTCCTTTAAGAGAATGGATTGGGGAAATGAAAACTGAACTCGAGCTTTAAGAAGAAATGGGGAGATGAAAAAAGGAATTAGATAAAAAAGCTATGGAGAAGTCAGGGGGTTTTGGTAATTGATGATAGGGAGTTGAGAGCGGGGAGCAAATGACAAAATTTAAAAGGGATAAAAGGTGGGCCAGCTGCCCTTTTTGTTTCCTTTTGGCTTTAAGACCTATTTACTGGGTCGTGTTTACGACTGTCAATCTTCACAGGAGTCCTAGCAGATTTGGATGAGTGATGTCATCATCGGTTTTAACCCCAGAGGCCTGGATCGTTTCAGGTTTTTAACCGGGAGTCCTTTATATTAATGAAATGTTTATATACTTTTTTAAAAACAATTTAAACCCAAAAATGTTTTTAGGATCGATTAATTTTTTTTTGATTCCAAAGTTTATGTTTTGGGAAATTAAAAAACCCAAAAAAAGTTTTTTAAAAAATCAAAAACCTTTTGGGCCCAAAATGTTTTTTGTGTTTTCAACCTGAAAACCGAATTAAAAGTCCAAATTAAACCCCAGTCCCCAAGCTAACTATTTTATCGGGTGATTCTTAACCTATTCCATCACGCGGGAGGGGGGGGACCCCAAAAATTTTGCCATATTCTAAAAAATGATAGTTTGGAAATGGGTTTAAAATTTAAGGGGACACGGTGACAAAAATAGCCTACAAATTTTATGCCCACAAAGTTTCAATTGTTCTACTTAATTTTGATAAAATAGAAAGGATTTGCTCAGAATCTTTTGTGCAAGATGTTTAAATGCCCAGTTAATTACCAAATTTAAGCTTGAATAATAAAAATAAGTTTTTTCTTCTTCTTCTGCCTTCACAGATTGGGTTTTTGGGATTTTCTTAAAGGCAGCCGCCTTTAATTTCGCCACGCCAAATTTTTGTCTGGAGCTGGTGGGGGCCCACCTTTTTCTTCTCAGGTCGCATAGGGGGAGCAGTTCGTAGGAATGTTCTGGTTTTATATTGCGCCCCCAAAGGGGACGGTCGTGGTGCCATCTTGAATTTAGTGCAGGGGTGGTGTCTCATTCTGTTGGACCGTCCGAGGGAAGGATGGGTTTTTGGGCCCCTTTTGGGCAGTTGGTAATTCCCCATTTTTTGGTTTTTTGCTTTTTCCATTTGTTTGAGTTTTTGGCATGGTTTTTGCTTTAGAGCTAACCAGGTTGTATCTTGGGGGCCCTTCCCTTAGCCCGTTCGTCACACTTTTTTCACTTGATCGCGGGAGGGATCCCTGGGAACTACCCCTCCGGGGTTCATGGGGCTGGGGAAGGTTGACCTGGATCACTTAATTTTGTGTTCCCTTTCAAACAGTGCTGAGATAGTGGACAACCCGGGGCGAACATTTTTTCCCTGTATTTGGTTATTTTTAGCTACTGAGAGCCCACCGCCCTGAAAGGGGGCCCGCTGGCCCGAGCCCGGTTTTTACTCCCTTTTTTTTCAACAACTCCCCCCCTCCATTGTGGGTGGCATCTGTAGCCGAGCCATCAGTTCTATCCAGGTTTTCGTTTTGTGTTTTTCACGAGAGCCTTCACCCCGGTCTGTCCGTTCCCCCTTGCCAATGCCACTTATTTCAAGGGGAGTCAGGCTGCACCCGGGAGGGGGGGGGGGCTGGTTGAATGTGTCTTTGCTGAGAAGTGCTTAAAATTTATCTTTGTAAGTTCTTGGGGGTCACAAAATTACTTTTTTTTAATTGGCCAGCTGTCTTTTTTCCTTTTTTTAGAAGGGGCGTTTATTCTTTTCCCCCCTTTACTTTGTTTCCCCAAAATTTTCCGGGCAACCCCAATTTTAGCAATTTTTCTTTTTTTTTGGGCCTAAGTTGATGAGCATCTCATTTGTGATGCCATCCTTTCCATTGACTTTAAGGTTAAGACACTGGAGTGCTTCTTCAGCTCATCTATAGTGAAATTAGAAAACCATAGTTCTTCTGGTGCTGTGGGTGGTACTGGGGAAATTTGGGCCTTTTTCCATTGCCATATTTAGTCTTTCTGGGGATATGCTTTACCTGGCTCACTTGCATAATTTTTAATAAACATGTTGGCAGCTTTTCCTGTAACAATTTTTTATTGCTTTATATGGTAATTGGGGGATGGTTGGAAAATTTTCCACTGAGGGCTTTGATAGTTTCCATAGCTTGTTTCATCTCTGTCCAAGTTGAGACTCTAGCCCTTTTCTCTCCAGCCTTGGGCTTTCAGCTTGTTAACTGCTCTCCCAATTTAATTGAGGCTGCCTTCAGTGCCAGTTGCTATCTATGCTCTGTTCAATTTCTGCTCTTTCTTTGGGCCCGACTCACTCTTCCTCAAAATTTTGGACCTCTTCTGACCAATAAGGTTTGTAGTCTCTTCTGCAACCCCTAGGAATTGATTCTGCTGCCCCCAAGCTGGGTGTGTTGAGCCGGGGCTGTCATGTTCTTTATCTTTTTGGGGTGTGTTTATGGACCTAGAGATGTCGCTGAGTCTGCAACTGTATCCAGTCAGCCTTTTTGTAGTTCCACCCCGGGTATTTGGGTTTTTGGGCTTGGGGGTATATTTAAGGTTCAAGGAGAGCTTGACAGGTTTGGTCACTGTCTCTAGCTGGTCCATGACAGTTCGATCCAGTTTGTCGGGCTATGTCACCGTGGAAAGCAGGTCTGGGTGGATGTATTTCCATGTTCTTGAGTAGAAGGTTGATGGAAATCGAGTCTGTTCATGAGTTGAGGTTATTATCTATTTCCACTCTTCACCTCCTCACCCTTGATTGTTCTTGATCCCCACCTTTCAGAGGACTTAAAGTCCCCAAACCCACTAGACAGTTTGTTTTGGGTCAATGTCATGGCTCGAGCATAATGGCTCTATCGCTTGGGCAATATGTATTGTAGTTTCAATTTGTTGTTTGTCACAAAGAGAAAATTTCCCTATGATTTCTGCTTCCCATTTGTGCCGACTTCATTTGTTTCATGGGAGAATATGGTTAGACGAGTATGAGTACTTCATTGTGGCCTGCTTTGTCTTTCCTGTAGGGGGCCTCATTATCCCGACAGAAAATCTGTGTTGGGGTTGAGGTGTGTTTCCTGTATACACGCAACATTTTTTCACTGGCAGTTTAACTGCTGGGCCTGCTTTGTGTATATTCCCTCAGCTGCCCAGTGAATTATGTTGAATCTCATTGTGTTCTGGGCCTGATCTAAAATTTTTGTCGTTTCTTGCTTTTTCTCCTGATGATCCCCGCAGTTATTTTGGCCACCCTATGGTAGGTCCACATTCACTGCGTGGCTAAATTTGAGGCAGATCGGCACCGAGAACTGCTATCCCATTCCTCATTGTGAGGTCGCTGCACCAAGTTGGGGCCACGGCCTGGTGCATCCGCTTTGCAAACATTTGTTCGTTAGCATTCCCCAGCCTTCATTGCTACACAACCATCCCAGCAAAGACTGCTGATCGACGCAAATTGCGGCGCTGATGCATGTGACGGCACAAACTCGATCCCAGCATCCCCCAGAATGGAAATAAAACACCACAAAAATACAGTAAAACTTTTTCTAACTATAGAATATGGGGCACTGCTTGAATATTTTTTAAACCAATACACAGAATTAGAACAGACAAACATTTGGGCCCCCATCTTGAAAACCTTGATCAGTCATGTTTTTATGATGTAATGATGGGTTTCGAAAAAAAAATTTGATGTGATTTTTGAATTTGTTATATCTTCAACTGAAAAATAAGATGACTGAAAAACTTATTGTCATACACTAAAAATTTCTAATGCAAAGCGGTGCATTGTTTTTCTGTTCATTCTGAAGGTTGTGGGTCTGAATCTGACAGACACAAATGCATTTTTGCAGGAGATCCCTAGATTGTTGCTGGGGCCATGGGTTTTGTGCAACACTTCTAGACAGATGGATGCCATCTCTGCCAATAGGGGCAGAGCTATATTGGGGAAAACCCCCTGCAATGAAGTCAATCCTTCACCTTTAGACCCTTCAGACACATACTTTTGACAAGTACATCTCATATGTTCAAGATATAATATGTAAGGTCCTGTTTAGAGAAATGAAATACTCAGAGACAAAAGTAAGGCCACACCAAGTCAGCAATTTCTATGCATCACATAATCATAAATATTTTAAATGCATTTGTAGAAGTGTAATTTATGATTTACCAAATATATAAACAACTCCCATTCTCAGAACAGTCCCTCAAAATGGAAGATATTATTGCAGATAAATCTAGGAATATGTGGACTATATTTACTCTGATGTTAGTCCTTTCTCATCTCTTGTTCTCTCTGTTGATCCTCGCCTAGACCGATGAACCAAATTTTATCATGAATTGTACCATTGTTTTTAGGACCTCGTTTCTCCGTACAGCTTCTAGCGCTCTGTGTTAACGGCCATGTTTGCTTCGGCCTGCTAACAGCTGGCAGTCTTGCAGTAGGCTCTGTCGTGATGTCCGCCTATTTGTGTGGCACAGGCAGTTGTGCAAGTTTGAATTTGTTGAACTTAGGCCAAGTCTGTTATGGCCAGTACGTAGGTGGAATATAGCAACTTGTTCATTACGGGATAGACCATAGTATCCATCCCTACTGCTGTGTTGTGGTGGTCTTTCAACCATTTTTCTTTACTGCTAACGATGGTTGATTTGACCTCCTCATAGCTGATCTCGTGATCAATCTGCGTAGTCGCTCCCTTCCTTCGCCAGCTTGTCAACTTGTTCATTTCGCTTATTTGCGGTGATGGTATCCACTGAATTACAGTGCATTTAAATGAGTTCACTAGTGTACGAGGATCGCTTCAACTCATTGTGCTCTATTTGCCTACACTTTAAGTGCCGTGATGACCGAAAGAGCAACTGTGAATATCACGACGCTGTTAGCGTGAGGTGCCCTTCTCTCTAAGATCATTTCAGCCGCTGTTCTTATTGCCTCTGCTTGTAGTTGTTCGATACTTACCTGTTGCAATGTCTTCGTGACCGTCACTTTCTTTGAGAGTTTAAGCACTATTCCTCTTCTGCCATCACTGATTGCATTTTTGCCGATCCATCAGTATACATGGTGCCCACGCTCTCTCGGAGTACTCGCCGCTATGTATTTTTCTGTGATCACTCTTCTTCGCAGTTCTCTTGTTGCCTTTCTTAGTATTTCTGAGATTGATTCCCTAATTCTGGCAATTGGGTCTCCACGCGGGCTCTTATCGGTGCGGTATCAGTTTTGCTTTTCAGTTTGCTAGGACCGGTGGTCTTTGGCATTTTTGCGGTTGGTTCTCTAATACTGCCCTTTTAGTCTGTTCATTGCGACATACATAGGGTGGGAGTTGAGCCGTTTCAATTTTTCCGCCAATATCAAAACTTTCCTGTCTCTGCAGTCCGCCATTGGTTGGAGGCCTGTGATTGTTTCCAGCGCCTTGATGGACGTGGACTTCATGGCTTCTGTGATAATGCGTGCTGCTTGATTTTGGCTGCTGCTCACTTTGACGAATTGTTTGTTGCATGCACAACTCCATGCTGCAATGCCGATCTCAGGACCGGTCGTACTCTTCCAGAGTAGAGCATTTTAAAGAATTTGGTGTTTGCTCCCACCTGGAGCCTGTAGTGCATCATACTGAGCCTCATCCTAGCCTTTAACGTAGCATTTTCATTCTGGGGCACCATGTCAGCCTTCAGTCTAGCGTGACTCCCAGATATGTTGGGTTTTGCTTTCAGGACGGTCTTCCATTGATTTTAAGCTTAATTTTGTGATTTTATTGTTCTATGAGACACAGTGTAAGTGGTTTTAGAAGCGTTAATGTTCATGCTCCACTTTTCTGACCAGATTTCCAACTTGCTAAGTATCTTTCAATGGATTTGTTGCTATGGAATTGGTCTCTCTCTCACCCAGATTTCCAGATCGTCGGCATGCATGGCTGAGTGTACTCGCTTTGGTAGGCATGTTGCTATATCGTTGACAAATATTAGAAAAAGAGTTGGTGAGAGAACTTCTCCTTGGCGGACTCCTGGCTCTAGTGTGGTCTTCATGCTTGTGTACCCCTGAATTTGAACCCTTGCTGTTCTGTTCTCTAGGTATCTATCGCATTTGTACATTCTTCCCTTGCACTGAGGGTGAGGAGTTTCAGTTTAGCCCCTCTTTCCAGACTGTGCGAACGCCTTCCATGTCTACCAAAACTGCCAGTGTCTGCTTTTTTCTTGAAACCATTCTCGATTTCCTGGGCGATATAGGTTACCTGATCTTCGACAGATCGGTACTTCCGAAAGCCTCCCTGTTGCTCCATGAGAAGCCCTTTGCTCTCCAAGTGCCATGATAACCGTTTGTTCACCATGTGTTCTATGAGTTTGCCCATGCAGCTTAAGAGGTGTATGGGTTTGTAACTCGCCGGATTGAGTTTATCTTTACCTGGCTTTAGGATGGGTACCATGATCGCTTCCTTCCATTCTCTTGGTACTATGCCTGTCCTCCACGATATGTTTAGGACGGCCAGTAGAGCTGTCTTTGCTCTAGTTCCCAAGTGTTTAAGCATCTCATTTGTGATCCCATCCTTTCCCGGCAATTTTCTAAGCTTGATCTCTCTTAATGCCTCTTCCAACTCAAGCTTCTGGTAAATGTATCCATTAGGTGACTATCGGCTTTTCTTGGCTCGCCATGGAGGGCTCTCATTTTTCTCTTTGTATCATCCCTTTTGTCTTTTGGTATGCTTACTCTACTTACTTCGGCATATTTTTCATTAGTATCTTATGCTCTTCCCACCTCAGCATATCTTTTATTTTGCTCCAGAACTATTGGGGGTTGGCTGGTGTTTTCAGCGCTTTCACCAGCCTCCACAATTTGTGACTGTCCCTATCAAGGCTCAGGGATTCGGTCTTTTCTACCCAGCTCTGTCTTGCTGATCATTTGACTCACACTTGTATTTGCTGCTGCCACCTTATAAGCAGTATTGGATGTTACTGATTGGGCCTCTTCTGTCTCTCTCTTTGCCAACTCAAGGTCGTCTTCAAGCTTTTGAACCTCTGCTGTCCAGTAAGGCTTGTAATCCTTCTGTGCGCCTCTTGGGATGGTCTTCAGGATTGCTTCTGAGAGTTCCTTTGCCAAGGATCGCATATTTGTGTTTTCATGTGTAGTTGAGCACTTAACATTGGCATCTGTCTGTATCGATATTGTTTCCAATTTGCTTTTTGTAGTTCCACCGGGCAACACATTTTCGGCTCAGGTACAAAGTGGAGATCTATTTGCAGTTTGGCAGGCCTATGGTCACTATTTCCCAATTGCTTAGTTACCATACATACTGTTTTTATGGATAGTTCATTTGTTGCAAACATCAGATCAGGGGTGCTAGTTGTATGCCACCTTCTCAAGTAGAAGGTTGGCGGATCTTCTGGGGCATTGATAAGGAACAGATTGTTCTCTATCTCCCAGTCCTCGACTACAATGCCCCTTCTGTTTGTTTCTTGGTAGCCCCACCTTTCTGAGTGGCTGTTGAAATCACAGACTACTATGCATGCTGTATTATTTATTGTCATCACCTCAAGTGATAGCGAGATATTGCTTGTGCAGTATAAATTACACAGAAGAATCTGTGTTTGCACGTGATGAGGACCTCTAGACTCTGCTGCACCGGCGCCTCCTGTTGTCACATTTATTTGTTTTGCTGGAATGCCGGTTTGTACTAGGGTGAGTACTCCACCTTTGTACCCCTCTCGGTCCTAATCTGAAGGTTTGTAACCCTGATCCAGAATCTGTGTTGGATTAAGTCGTCTCTGTATGCACGCTACATCCTGTCTGCTCTTCCCAAGTCTTATTGGAGTTCTGATTTTGGTGATGGAGACCTTCGGCATTCCATTGCACAATGTTTAGTCGTCTCTGGCCAGTATTCAGCCGTATCGAGCCAGTAGCTTTTTCCCATTGGCAGCGCTGATTTGCCGAGCAAAACGCAAAAATCCCTTCGAGGCATGGGATCCGGCGCGCTCCCGCCGATGGATCTCCACAGGCGTAGACGTATCGAGATTCTAAATTAAACATATTCATGATAAAATTTGGTCTATGTAGCCTTAGCATGGGTATGCTACGCAACGCTCAGTACCAATTGGAGCTCTAGTGCTTACCCTTCTGTGAAGTGTCCGATTTCAACCATTGTTTACTGGGTATGCTCTCCTATAGCCTTTTGCTGTCCCCAGCCAAACCCTCAAGGCAGCAGGATGCTATTTTCTTTCAGGGCAGCGACCCATAGACGACCTGCCTCCCGGCTGATGAGCGCCATCTGCCAGCTAACCCGCTTTTTATGGACTACTTGGTTTGCCTACCATCTGAGTTTTGTCCCGGGGGCCCTCTTCTTCCCCCGGGATGCACCTCTCATCCCTTCTGTACACCCTTTTCCCCATCCGCCAGGAAACTGCTACGCCCGCGGTTCACATCTCCCCGACACATTTACCGACTGGACTGCCCTAACACGCAGCCTCTCTCGGACACAGGGCCCGAAGTTTCCGCCTGGGTCCTTGCCCGTCTGCACGCACCTTACCCCTTTGCGCAGCCTTTCCCATCTGTCGGAATTTGCTATGACCGCTGTGTTTATATTTGCCGCTCCATCCGGCTCGATTGCTGCCATGCAGTTTGGGCCCTGCGCACAGGGCCCGAAGTTTTGCCCACGCCTGGGCTTTGATGTCCCTTCTACCCCTTTTGCCTTTACTCCAGAGGGAGTTAGCATTTGTTGCAGACGACTCAGACACTACGTTTCTTACTTTTGGGAACTTAAAACATTTAGCAGACATCGCCAGGGAGATGCGTGACGTGTTCAGGACTTCGGGCCTGTATTGCTTTTCTTGCTTGCACTACTACCAGTAGCCTTCGATCTCTGTGCCCACTTTCACAGACTGAAAACCCAAAATCTGTTCAGGGTCACTACATAGAGGTGAGGCACAGGGCCTTGATTAGTGCCCTTCACCAATCTAAATATGCATCCTTCAGTTTTATTGAGTGTTTAAGAACTATCATGTACTCTGGGATGTAATGCGCTTATTCCCATCTCTTCCTGGTTACTCATGCGCCCAAATCATCCTATCTTGTGTCCCCCTCTACCATCCAAAAACATCATTCCAAATTTTATTCTAATCACGCTGATTATCTGTTGTGCTTCCAATGGCAGGCAATCATTGTTGACCTCAGTATGTCTTCCATGTCCATACCAATGTGCCCATCACAGGTGCCCTCCCATGACACGCATCAACTCCTTCCAACCCCAACCCCAGACCAGAACAGTAGATTCATACAAGGTTTTGGAGGTAGATTTACATTGTGTCTCCAAGTGTTAACTGAGAGTCTCAATGATAACTGCCCTGATAAATAGAGTTTCAACAGCCAACTCAGGACTGCAGTAAAACCCAGGCTCTGTTTTCATACTAGATGTTGTTTTTATGCAAGTTCCATTTTTCAAAAAATGATACTATCTCTACTAGTAGAAGCCCATCCTGATTTTACTCCATATCAGATAGAACCATATACAACAGCATTATCATCCACAGCATTATTATCTATCAACTGTTCAATTTCTGCTTTTTTAATTTTACCACTCTTCCATTCCCTACTAAGGGTGGGGTTTTGGGAGTCATTCTTTTCACCCGGTTGATCCATTCTCCCACCTTGATTATAGCCAACTGTGGGTTTCCCTGCTCATGTCTTTTACCTGGGCCATCCTCTTTCACATACCTCTGATGTCAGCAATGTTCCTGTGAAAAAGGGTGTCTTATCTGATGTAACAAGCATAAGGCTTTGTCTGACCCCGAGAGTTCTGAAGTTTATTGAAAGAAGTCCCATAGAAAGCGGGACCCCCCAATTAGCAACTGGTAAGTTATCCAGGGTGCTTGATGTTTTGTGTGCCCCATTGTGTGTGCACGAACATCATTACACATCTAAGTAATTATTTGCAAATTCTAAGAGATTATATCATTTATTTACCACCTGTGAGAGAAAAGAGATATATCTTTTTATTTAATTTATTTCATCTGGCTGTTTTCTTCTTTCACTGTTTTTATTGTTTTCTACTTCTGTGCTGATGTTTCCCCTAGCTCATTTAATAGGTTTTTGTTTGATTCCACTTTTTTTGTAGAAAACTTTTCCACATATCTGCCAATCTGTTTTATATTCTTTTCTTCAAATATTGTTTCTCCAATTTTTTTACTGATATATCCCACCGGGTTTTTAGTTTTTTTTCTTTGTAATTTTCTTTTTTTCATGCATGCCTTCTTCTGTTTTGTTTCATGTGTATGTCTTCTATTTCCTTTTATTGTTTCTATCCCTTTTCATTTGCTAATCTGTACATCTTTTATATTTCTTTGTCTATTAATTCATACTCTGGTTTTTCTGCTACTTCCTCTCTCTGTCATCTTATTTATGATTTCAGTCATCAAAATTAATGTTTATTTCTTTTTTTTGGTAGTTTTTTTGTTTACTGTCTAAGTAATCCCAATTATTATCTAATTCATTTGAATTTTCTCACTGACTAGATATATTTTTTTTATATCTGGTTGTTCCAGTATCAATGTTCAACCAGGTTTAATATTTACAAAAATTGTTTTATCCTTTAGAGTTGCATCTGACTACTAATGATTGTAGTCGAGTTTGTATCTGTTCTTGTTCTGGTTCATTGCCCTCAGCCAGGCCCATAGGTATTGACCACTTCCAGCAGATGTTGAAGGGCGGGCCCTATCTTGTTCTCATTCTATCTGGTTAAACACACTCTACCTCCCTCCTCAGCATAAGTTTTCCCTTGTACAACTTGTAATTTGAAACCCCAAATTGTTTAGATTAAATTCAATTTGTATGGTATCCAAAAACGGTCACCAGGAAACCAAAGGACATTCCCACTATCCATCATAAATTCTACAATCATGCTATTGATGCAAGACTGTCGCCTTTTCCATTGCTGTGAACACCTTCATGTCTAGGACAGTAGATCCATGTAAGCCACTGAAGGTTGAAACCTGATAGATGACATCCACTAACACCACAACCCCGTCATTTGAACCTTCTGAAGCATCAATGAGAAACAAAATTATCTGTTTCATCATTGAAATTTTTTCTGCTTCATTTTTTATTCCCCATGGTATTTCTATGTATAGGTCTGCATCTTTTCCCCCATAGAGTGTTTGTGTATCACTGTTAATTTTCTTCACAGAATTGTGAAGTTTATCTTCTCTGTTATTTATTTCCCCAGACCATAGTGTCCTAGATACTTTCATTTCACACCTGAGTTTTATATCTAAACCAACAATATATCTGTGAAAATCGACAAAGCGACGTCGGGGTAGTCGTGCAGACACTGCTCAGCTGGTACGCGGCTCACAAACATCGAATGTGGAAGAATGGAACCGAAGCTTCAATATAAGAACACTTTTTCCACCATCATTAAAATCGACAAAGTTGAAAGAGAGGAATCCCGTGGGGGTTGGGTGACGATGCAGGCTATCATTGATGCAAACGCAATGAAGGTGCGCCAGATTTACAGGATGGATCGGTAGTTGTCACGAAAGTCCAAGATCCTTCTCTGCAAGCTCATTTGGGAGAATGGTCCATGAGCCGTGGCGCATTTCTTATGACAAAACAGCAGACAATGAAGGTACTGGCGGGATTAATGCTTATGTTGGCTGAGTCACAAAAATACACTCCCGCGGCATTCTGAGGATTCATTGAGTATGATCCGGTGTAGAGGCTGGTTGGGGCGCAGGCAATGGACTGAATCACTACAAGCGCCACAATTTCAGAATCACACTTATCTCGTCTGCAAATAGGGTGGATGAGAGAGAGACCATGGGGCTCTGCACCATATCAGGGGGGCCAGCAATGGATAGGGCTGATATTTTGAACGCCCTCATAGTGTGGCCGCAAAGAAGATTTTCATTTAAACCAATCCACGCCAACTACTAGATTGCAGGAGCTGGGTTTAAGATTGGAGTAGCAAGAATAGGCAAACAGGCAAAGTGGTAGGCTATCAATCAAAATCAATTTACGGCAGTGAACCTGTTGGGGTATTGGAAGGAGACGAGCACA
>JADZMA010000745.1:0-30158 GCA_020796225.1 Arion vulgaris | reverse complement strand
ACAGGAAGATCTCAGGCAGTGCACAAACTCTGTAGCACCAGCGAGGGTCCCCAATGTAATTTAGAAGATGGTGAAAACGTGTAGGAATTTATAGATTTAAATAAAATAAGCATTAACTTCTTGTGGAGAATCCAAGATTATGTGTTCCAGTGAGGATGAAAGGTTCATGTATTATTATTTAAGAAATTTGGAGGCCCTCCAGGTCAAATTGTGATATTAAGGAAACAGTTTTTGACATGTTTTGTTCATGAACTTATACATGCAGATTAAATTTTTTAACATCTGCAATCAGATCTCATTCACCTGCTATGAATTCAGGCTTAGTCCTCAGACGGCGTCTTACTCGTATAAAACACTGTATAAAGTATCGGCCTTCGCCAATGTTCGGACCCGGGCAGCCTGTCATTGTCGACCTTACTTTACCGTTCACTTTTGAGTTTGATCCGGAGTAGGAACATTCTCAGCCTTTTCTAGACGCGTTGGTAAGTGGCAATTTGCAGTTAGCCTCGGAAGACACCGGCCTGGGGCTTGTTTTGCGCTCTACAAACCGTGCCCAGTACATGTATCTGCACCAGGCCACCGACACGGAGTCAACTGCAATCTTCCCTCGTACTGACACGAGGGTAGACTTTTATTCGTTACGGATCTAACTTATTTATTCTTGCCCACGAGCCGGCAATGTTTGCCCCCTCCTCAGCGCTTCGAGTTTCACCCTACGTGGGCACACGTTTCGTCACTGGATGCACCTCTCATCCTTTCATGTTTACCAGTCTCCCCATCGGCAGAGAAACAGGTAATTTGTGGTGGTACTTTTGACTTACACGTCGAGCTCGTGTGTATGGAGTCTCCTGCTCCGGACGATTTGTTTCGGCCCTTACTCCGGGGAGTGGGGCTTATGTCAGAGAAGTTTCACTGCTGTTTCTTTGTGTTCAGGAACTTGGGCAATATTTTGTTGGACATCGGCCAGGAGACTCGTGCATTTTGTTCATATGGACCTGCATTTCTTTTTTCGTACTTGCACCACTACCACTACTTCTCCCTGATCCCTGCCCCCATTAGCTAGACCAGAACCAAAGTCTGTTTCCAGGGTCACCACGAGGAGGTAGGGGACAGGGTCTTGATTAGTGCCTGCTCACTAATCCTGGCACACCACCTCATGCGCCTTTGACCCCGTCTGATGTATTGCAACGTGCTAACTTGCCTTCCAACATGGACATGCTCAGCCATAGAAGACTAAGATGGCTAGGGCATGTGAGAAGAATGTACAATAGACGCATACCACTACAAATGATGTTCTCTGAACTTTCGAAGGGGAAGAGGTACCAAGTCATACCACTTCCCAGATAGAAGAATATCTGCAAGGTCTCAATAAAGAACTTTTCTATCTGTCCCAGCAAATGGGGAAAAACTAGCTGATGACTGAGTTATGTGAGGAACAACCGTACACAAAGGTGCAGAATCTTTTGAAAATAGACTTAGGGATGAGCTGAAAGGCAGGAGAGACTGGAGCAAACTCAGAAGTTGTTACAGTAAAACGCTTGCCAACTGATCGTCTATACGAAAAGGCATATATATATATATTACATATATATATATTATACCTCTTAACAGGACAAGAACCCATGATGACCCAGGTTAAGAGAAAATGGCGGTGGATTGGGCATACTTTATAGAAGACATTTGAGTGTCACTAGACAAGCACTGAGGTGGGAACCCTGAAGGGAAGACAGAACTTAAACAGACCTGAAGGAAATGTCTTTGAATAGAAGTGAAGGTGCTTGTTTATCCTGTGACCATAATAAAACAACCAGAGACCAGAAAAGTTGCAAATAAATTGCTGGGAGGCCTGTGCTCTACGCGGAATAAGTCATAAGTCATACTTTATATTCAATTGTCAGATTTAATACACAATTACAGCGAGATATAATTAAATTTTAGAAAGTTTTAAGCATTTATCTATTCAAGAGATTAATCAAAAGCTATAATATATAGAATGATATAAAAAGAAACAAGGTTTACAAATTCAAAGCAATGATCATTTAGATTTAAGTGCACACAAGTTTCAAATGGAACCTAAATAGCATTGGTTTGTAATCGCATTGTCAGAATGGCACAGAATAATCGTTAGTAATAACAGAAACTGAGATGATTCAGATGATACTGGATAGATATCAAACAAAGCCAGGGTAAAATATCCATGACCATCATCCATGATGGCTGCACTTGTCGTATGTTTGCTGTTAGTGGCTAGGAGACTTAGTGCACTTGCCTCTGTATCCGAGACAGAAGAGTCCTGTCTGCCCCCAGAGGCTGGAAAAAGATAACTCTTCACCGCACAAGTTGAATGTGTTTCAGATAAACAGTACACTTTGAAGTAGCAACAATGGAAGTAAATCAAACTTGACTGGCGCTGCACTCATGCGATCACAACATCATATAAATTCATATAATGACAAATTGAGTATTGTTTCTCAAAGAAAATGTGAGCTCAATACTGCTAGCTTTATATTCCCAAGATAATACATATGATGAATGGAACCTTTATCTGTTTATCAGCTATCAGTGTAGAGAGGTATAAATTTAAAATTAACATTTGACTCATGAATACAGACAATGGTTATTCACATCAAGTGTTAATTTTTAAATTTAAATCCAGGCAATCCACGTGTTGCGGTACCGTGGCACGCGAACGCCTATCATCACATAACACTACTGCCGCTGCTAACAACCAAAGACATTCGCAGAAGACTAATAAACACACTTATTGTACGCATGCTGGTACTTGCTGAATATTCACTTTCTAGTTTGTAACTGATGGTATCACAGAAAACGCAAAAAAAGCTGGGATGATAGCTTCTGCCTGAAAGTTCAGGTTTATACACAAAATAAATAATCACGTCATCAGTACTACATCAGGGCTGCCAACTAATTGACAAAATAGTTTTGTAAACAACATATTTGGTGTTTGTGCCAGATGAAGATAAAACAGCACTATTTCATACTCATCTACACCATAAGAAGAGCCCAAATCAAGGTCTACTATTCTCACCACTTGTAAAAATCTGCACCATACACTTTATCATAGACAAGCTCTTTACCATATTAGGGAGACAGTAGTCTGCAACATTTGAAATAGATAAGAGCAGTTTGCTCTTATTCATCTAGACTCTTTGTTATTTTGCAGCTGGTGTTTTATTTTCTAGCTTTTTGTTAACTGGGATATACAAGAGAGAACGCCCTTCAGTAATACTTGGACCCTGAGTTATTAAATGTTGTATAAAGGTATAAGCTCTTGGAACGACCTTGAAAAGGAAGAACCATTACAAAAGTTTCACTTCATCTGTTGCAAAATCCATCTTTCTAAATTGACTTAATCAATACATAAATTATTTTTCTGTATTGTTCTTCTACTGCACTGATGCTTTCTCCCGCAACAAAAATTTTAATGGTAGTTCTAGCAAACAAAGGCCTTGACGCTTGGTTTAAAATTACTGCGTAGGGCCCAGTTTTTCGACATGCAATTTTGAAATGTGTGTATCTATGGTGCAGGGGAAAGACGTTGTGTAATTTGTCTATATTTCACACACATTTATTATATTATTCTATTTCTGACGACATGTAGACTATTATTTTGCTGTATAAACCTCATCACGATTAAAAAAATGTGGATGGTATAGAGCCTGTTCCAAAGACTTATGATGGGCAACAATTTGGCACAAGGATGAGGATAAGTCTTAGTTTGCTGAAAATACCACTTAGTCTCTCAAATTTTGCACAACAGGTGTTAAACTCAAAGAACAAATACTTTATATCTGACATTTTAATAACGTGTCTTTATTTATTTAGTGTTCATCTTTCCATGACGAATTTCAGAAGTAAAGAAAGCTCTTCAGTCTCTTCAGTTCATCAGAATAATAAATATAACTTTTCCTCGGAGCAAGTCACTTAGACGACAGTTTTCAATGGAAGAGAGGCAGCTTGAGTAACGTCAAATTTCAAGGATGCATTTATAACATTAAATAAATCTTTGAACGTCTATTTCTCAACTTGCTGTGGCGAACCAGTGTATTTGACATTTACACATTAAACAACTCAGAACGCTTCTCAATCTCGCTAGAAGGACAGCAAAAAGGGTATTTTCTCTGACAGTTAAATCTAATATTTTATGATAGTTTATATACTGTATGTTGAATACACAATGCGAGCAATGGCAGATACACTTGAGCTGTATTACCGAGGGGACGCCTTTCAACCTAGACCACTAGAGTTGTGCTACAAATCTAACCATGTTAGACGCACAATCGATGCAAAACCAATGCAGTTCCTAAGACTCTGACCATATCTGTACTTTCTAGTTCCTATTAAATTAAATATTTTTGCCTTCCTGCCTCTGCACCGTAGAAACTAAAAGCTAGAAATCCAGTTGAAATTCCATTTGTCCTATCACTCAAATATCGAACCAAAATACACAAGTGTTTTTGTGTGTTGAAATGTCAAGAAAGATTCATCTATAATTATAAAGCGCATTTTCATACTTATTACTTGATGAGATCATTCACTACTGATGCATGAGATGGTCGCTTACTAACAAGAACACTTGTTTTAGAAAACCCATGTGCTCTAAAGTGGCTCTCGTCCATAACCTATCATTATTTCTACCAAGATGGTCGACAGAACGAATGGCACAGTGATGAAAAATGCCACATACAGCCACTGAAGTTCTGCTGCCTTAACTTTATTACACTTTACCCATGGGAATTCTCCTGAAGTGTATTCCCATCCAAGTTGATGGAGTTCTCTGTGTTTTTCTGACTTTTCATGTGCAGCGCATTCATTGGCTTTAAGCAGAACGGCACAGTGGTACAATTTTTTACAAAACGCATTTTAGATCCATCGAAGATCTTTTCACCTATACAAAAAGTCTTTTTCCCAATTGGTATTGAGATTGATGACATCATTATAAGATTGTTTCACTACTTTAATAATTACAGTTAGATTATTTGTGGAAAATTACACACGAATAAAACAGATAACAGGAATGCAGCATAACTAGAGGTATGAGAAGATCAAAGTAGAAGGAATCAACTTCCCATAATCTTTCAATATCTTTGTATACTAAACATATTTTTTAACAGTTTCAGTTTGGAATACTTACTGCACTCCGGACATGTCCATAGGTGCCCGATCCCCGCAATATTCCACTGAAGGAACAACCGCACCAGTTCTATTTTGATTGGATGATTTTGACCTGTATACCTATAGTACTGTTCGCCACACACCACCAAACTCCAAAGCTCTACAATCTAGAAAGGATGGGATTGGTTTAGATCATAGATTCTCAAACTCTTTTTCGGGTCATGCCCTCAAGACATACACTTTGTACTGCTTTCTTCCCCTCCCCTTCCCCCATTTCAATATTTTTCAGCACAGCTGCTTGATGACTTATATGATTATAGATCTGATAGATTGAACCCTGATTGCAAGAAGTCCCTGATATGTCCTGTACCTGCCGACAGAGATGACATACACATCAAATCTTCAAGAGCATTGCACAAAGCACAAACCTGCAGCTCTGCAACAATCCTAGGGATTGATGAAATTGAACATTTATCTTGTCCGGACTAGCCACAAACCTTCAGTACGACAGATAAGCTGACTTAAAAACTTCGCAATTGAGATCCTGCTGTATCAAATTGACGATACATGACTGCTTATGTCATAAAATTATTAGTAAAGTAGTAGATTCAATATATGTTTAATCTGAACACAAAGGCGGTTGTTATACTGATTTGAATAAAAACGTAACCTATATGTAAAGATTTGTATATACTGAATAATATTACAGTTTCACAAATGTTTAATCTATGAAAATTAGAATACATGATAAGAGATTGCATGGCACAGGTACATATTGTAATAATTAAATACTATCAAATATATTAAAATTGCTGCTTTCGGGAATTACAAGAAAAATACAAAAAAAATTATACCACGCATGATTTATTCGATATCATATTTATACCGGGCGTGCATCTGATGACGTAGTGAGTGACTAACACGTGATAGTGAGTTAATACAATTATCTGATTCGTCGGTGACTTCCATCCTTCGACCGCGTTTACCTCCGTCTCTCTACATCGGTGGACCGAACATCATTGTCTCTATCGGTGTTCTCTGCAACTACTGTAGTCTTTACAAAACCACTGATCTCACTGAGCTATCTTCTTTATACGCCATCTCACCCCCTGATTTGGACAAGACTCCCTACCATCTTCAACTCCACGCTTGTGCCATGACGACAATGATTCGCCATAATGCCTGGCCGAGATGACTGACTTCTTCCAACGCTGTCTTACCAGAAAGGAGTTCTCGCCAACGCTGTCAGGTTCTTCCCATTCCCGACACACTGCTCTCTCCTGTCCACTGTCCTCTTCGGATCGGGCAGCACCAAATTGGTGCCATCTTTCACCTGGCACAACGGGCCCAGCTCTTAGATTTTACCCGAAGTTGTGATCATGGAAAGTCTTTCCGTCAGTCTTTTCCTCAGTATTTTCCGCGGGATAAGATCGCTACGTGACCTTTCTAGTTCGTAGGTAGTAGTTTTCAGACTCGGCGACACTGGGAACCGTCACGTGCCTCATAGTCTCCGTTGTATCCTATGTCCTTTACGTTTTTTTAGAAAATATCCACTATTTCCTTCCTAAGACACCGTTCACTATCCGGCATGTATTCTCTGTCTCCGCAACCTCATCTATGCCATTCTGTCAAGCGCCGCGAATCGCATACGTAGGGAGACAGGCGTACGCCTTGCTGACCGCTTCTCCCAGCACCTCCGGGATATCTCCAACAGCGCATCCACATCTGTCGCGGTCCACTTCTCCACGGCCTCCGAAGCACCGAGGTAGTCAGAGATGTCTGATAACTGGTCTGGGTGTGCGCCGTGCTCTGTGATGACCGCAGCCGGCTACGTTGAATGTCGCCTGATCGTCCAACCGGCAGTACTGCACCAGGCGACTACATACGACTCACACTTAGCGTTCTTTTCCGCCCTTCCCACCCTTCAACTCCGGCAAACCCAAACTTCCTTTCATTATTTAACGTCCACCCTTTAATACTGCCCTTCTCTCCCTATCTCCCCTGGTATCCGCTGGCCAGGACCGTCATGTTACCGCCTCTTTCAGCCTGAATGTGCAATCACGCAGCCGCTCTGACACCGCTCATACTATGCATATTTGAAAGGCTCCGCCTCACAGCTTTGGAGTCACAGTACTATAGCTCTAGCACCTGACAGACGAGCCTGAGCCGTCCGTTCAACCACTTATTACATACTGACCTAGTAGGCTCCAGGTCTTCAACCTGACGTTTCCGTCGAGTTCCACCACCAATCACAGGTGGTTGCTGCTTACACGGTCTGCGCCATGATGCCCTTGTCCTCACTCAGAAATTTTATCATAATCTTTCTCACTTTTTCCTCTGCACTTATGGTTTGACCATATTGTGGGTTAAAGAGACACTATTTCTGCATTGGCCTGGGAATACTTTACTTCTGCACTGCTTACCACAGAGAGTTGCTCTGTTTAATCTTCACCAAGCATACACTTGCACCATAGTCTTCTGTATCGGAGATCGATACACCATCTCACCTAGATGCCGATACCGCCACGTAGACTTTCAGTGTTGTAATGGTGTGCTTCGGGGGACAGGGAAAAGATTGACGCACTATCTCTAGTCATCCTTCCCCATTTAGATCTATGCTTTAGCTTAGATCTCCTGTCTGCATTTGTTCCTTTTTTTGACAAAGGTCTACGACTCTAACGCTGTTTTTTTCGTTAGTTTATACTTTGTTGGTCTATTTGCTTGGTTACAGGATATCACAGTACATATGTCTTTGTCTCAAACGCCAATTTATTACGTATCACAGCAGCCTCTCGGTTTCCTTCCGATCTGATCTGATCCGTTCTACCAGACCATACTTGTAGTTTTCGCACATCGTAGCAATCTATTTAAGTGAACAGTAACTCCGTATTCATTATCTTCGTAAAGTAGAATGGAAATGTAGTAATACGTTTATACAGTTGTTATTTTAGTATCATGCAACACATTGCTACTTATAATTTGATCAAAGATATTGTTGATGGGATTATACGAAGGAGGGCGATTATTGTATATACATTCGGTACTGGAAAATGATCGTGCAAAAAAGGGCATATGACAATTAAATGCAGAATTAAAGGTTTAATTATTGTCAATCGTAAGTGGAGCCACTGACCTTAGATCGCCTGAACTCCCCCCAAATGCCTTCTGATACCTACTACACTGCCTCTCTTCAGAACTCTTCATGTCTATAGGGCGGTACCTGCTTCCACTTTTGAACGTTATTTAGGAGGGAATAGTCTTCTGCGGCCACGCTCTATAAGCGTTCACGATGTCAGTTTATTCACATTATTATCTGATATAGCGGCAGAGCCAGCCGCGCCTGTCTGCTCTCATTGTTAACGACACCGGCGTGCCCCCGGAACAAAGACAAGTGTACTCTGCAAATACGATGTCTGCAGTGATCTGAACGATGTCTGCACCGAACTGGCTCCAATTTTCGGATCATACTGATGAGTCAATCTAATTGTATACGCATGAGGAGCCAGATCAGCCAGAGTAGTGTATTGGTCACCGCTAGTAATTTCCACTATCGGCGTTAAGCTTGTTGTCATACTGAATGGGTTCACTGACTTCTGACATTCTGTCACGACGCTTGCAGAGAAGGCTCATAGCAGATTTTCAGACGAATCTACGATCCATCCGTAGAGATCACAACGTCGTCCCGCATTGGTACACTTCATCGATGATGGTTTTGACAGTTCGTATTCACTGCCACGGGATTTCTTCGCAACCTTTTGTTAACTCTAATGATGGCTGAAAAGGTTCCAGCATATTGAAGGACGGTATCCATTCTGTCATAGTCATTATTATTGAGCTCGCATACCAGCGAACAGGCCTGGTGGTATGAAGCAACCCATGACTTCCTGGTTCTTTGCTTAACCGATGTCCACTAATTAGCGCTGAGCTGTTCATGCAATGTGATCCTTGGTACTTATTTTGAGATAATGTACGTGCTTCGCTATTCGACTTATACTTTATGGTCGGAAAATCCAGAAGAAACCACATCGTTACACAGGGTGTATCTCGTGCAACTGAGGATGATGCAATACAGCTTCTGTTCTGTATTCTTCAAGTCTAATTTATGTTTTGCTGACAGGTGAGGATGGCCATTGTATATTCACGGTGAGGTGACCAATATCTGACACAGAATGACATGTCGTTGCTCGATAGCACAGGCCGCCATGACTTCCCATTGTCGCCAAATTGGTGTGTGTTCTGGACAATGATATACTTAACATGTTCCTGAAACACAGACTGCGGTCAAAATGTCACACCTAAAATTGCGCATCGATTTATTTACGAAGAAACACTGGTCGCGAAGTTTCGCCAGGCGCAATAAGGGCAAGCACAGTGTGATTATTGAGTGAGAACCATGTCTTTCCTTGTCTACACCAGATGTTGAATAGCAAAACGACAGAGTTTACTCTGCCAATGAGTTGCTCCGTGATTGGCAACGTATGATTGAATACATAGGAAAGAGGAGAGCACTGTGGCAATCCGAATGTACAGTCACCGGTTCAGAAAACTGAACCAACCACATCGCAGTATGATCCTTCCTTTGAACAGCGCGAGCAGCTATCCATCGGATGGATAGAGGATGCACCTGAGCCTGACTGACGGCATAAGATGCATAGGCCCTCAGCTGTATGGCACCAAGTCCACCATTGTTGCACAATGATGTCAATACCTCCGCATGGAAACTCCTCGAAGACATCATAGGCGAACACCGCAGCGTTGCACCATGTTTCTTTCCCAGATCTGTAAACTCCGAGAGTGGGTGGGAGAGGCGGCGACTTTCAAGGTCCCACAGTCGACGTGCTACGCCTTCTAAGAAGCTTGCCTGTCGTGGGCTACAGTGCACACCGCAGCCGGCTATCTGAGAGTGACTGTTACTCGGCAATGGGTGGCAGGCAGCGTGAAGCCACCTCCCTGATCTCACCGTCCCGGGATGCGACGAAGCTGAATTCCTTACCACCTCGATGTCGTCTTTGACAATCAGGCAATATCCTGCATCGAATGCACTGATTGAAAGAGCCCCCGGCGCAGGGCGGCGTCCAGACGTTTTCGCGTTGTCTCGATGACCTCCAACAGTTATATACAGTTTCATCCACCACAACACCGCCGCAGGTGCCTGTCCGGAGCGGCTTTTTCACAAATCCGATGTTTGGGACAAAAGAATAGAACCACAGCATTGCCGCAACAAGATAGTGACTACGAGGTTTGGCAGCCTGATGGAATATGTCTCAAATGTAGAAATTTGCGTTTAGGTTTACTGAACCAATGCAAACGTATACAATGTTTGGCAAGGATCAAACATAATACAAAGAGTGATTAAAATTGGACAAAAGAACGAACGCAAGAAGAAGAATAGCGCTGTGAAAGCCTCTTTCTATGGCTACATCTGTATCATGCGCCCGGCCACGCCATTGTGGTTCATTGTCTGTATATAGCGCTTGGAGGAGCAGCTGCCTCCTTATTTTCGGTCTGATCTGCTATTGAGGCCAGGTGCTTTGGAAACTGGATGCATTTACGTTCTGCAGTATCTATTGATGCGTCAGAATCAGAATCAATGACAGGATTTTCGAAGCACAACCTACTGCAGAATTCATCCCATGCAACACTCAGCCAGATCGCTACGTCTTGAAGGACACAAATTTTCTTCCATGTCGCCAGACCCAGGCGTAGTGGTGCTAGTGGGCTCCTTCTGGTCTTCTGCCACAACCCACCCGCTTGCTCTTTTGATCCACCACAGGCTTCCGCGACCTGGTTATTCCACCCAGTACAAATAGATGCCTCTGCGTTTGCTGCAATGTGGTCGGATTTACCGTGTCGGACGGCTTATAGTATCACACCCTGCTGTGTCACACCGGCAAACTGTACACCCGGCCTTTGTGCTCCTAAGGTTCTGCGCGTGTTTTTCGACCAGACCGCGCACGCGATTGGTGCGATCACTGTCGACATCTGCCACACCCATCACACAAGGGCAACACAGAGTGAAACAATGCCAAATCTATGGCTAATTGAACAGAGTCCTGGTCGACTAGTCAGTTCAGTTTCTACCATCATTTATACAGACCAGATCTGGATGTTATGGAGCGCGTCTTCCAACTCTTCACCCTGCTTGTTGGTAGGGTTGTTTCCCACCGTCTGGCCTCGGCGGGCGCTGAAATCAATTAGCAGAAGATGATGTTTTCTCGTCCTGGTTTGAATAAAACTTTGCCAACAGCAGTGTATCGACCCTGCCAATGGTGTTTAAGCAGACATTTCTCCACTTCAGGCGAATAGACATGTGTCTGAACTCTAACTGCATTGTGTCGAAAAGCCCATATTGACATGAACCACTTCAGATGCCGACATGTCATTCCAACAAGAATAGCCTGTCAGAGATGAGCCATTATAGAAGGCATGAACCAATTCGACTGTCCCTTCCCTAGGTTGCTCTTGGTAGGCAACGACACGGCGTCTATATAAGGAGTTTGCCGAGGACCGGCTGTCTCTGTTTACGCCGCTGCACCCAGTACATGATGCGTGCATGTTTTTTCCGCCCCAGTCGCCTGCTGGGCACTTCGGGCAAATATCTCTTCCCACCGATCTTTTCTTTTACGCCGCCTACCTTGCTTGGGTTTGTATTCCTGACTTGTGTAGCGTTAGAACAGCTGAAAGACCGTTATATAATTGAAGGCGACTTCGCCTACACGCACGAACTCCGCTGCGAGGCAGAGAATCATTTCACGTTAAGGACCGGCTTATACCGCAGTCATTCAGCCTTTATCGGCACGTGGACACACCTGAAGCTTAGGTTGATTCGATTACAACATCCCCTCTCTACAGATATTATGAATAATGCGCTGTTGAACGCAACGGCAATTTCATACGCCATATTGCTGACACCGGAAGCTACAATCATTTTTTGAATAATACCAACTAAAAACCAATAAAAACCTCATATTAAGTATATTTTCCCAATTGTCGTAAGAATTATACATTTTTGTAGAAAAAAAGTTTGCATATGAAAAAAGCTTAAAATCACAAAAGCTGAACACTTTTTTGAAGCTTTCAATCCACTTCCATGCCAATTTTCAATCTGCTTTAAAAAGCTAAATTAACCCTGAGTCACGCGATCGGGTTTTTTTTTTAAAGGATAGCTGCATTAGGGTGATAAAATGTGGGTGGGGGAAAGTAGTCTTTCAGTGATCTTCAAAGACAGCCCTACATGTCTGTACGGGAATAAATTATAAGGTTAATGTTATCAGAAAGTTTTATTTCCTGACCCCAAGGTCCTTACTTAAGATTTATAAAAGGGTGTATCCTCGTGAAAAATGACTTTTGATAAACAATCTAGATGCAATCTGCTCACCATTTCTCGAAGTAAACTACCAACTTTTGTTAAATTCATTCGCCCCACCTGGTAAAATGTCTGTGAGCGTCCTTGTTCGAGTTTCTTCTCAACTATCATCTTGCATTTACCTACTATATTTGATTAATCGGCAACGACACATGACAAACCGCTCTGGGTCGTACTAATTTTTAGAAAATCCAGACCACGATTTAACTGATTATATTCCAAATCTTGTCAAAGCAATCATCGACGAACACATCGAACCTACCTGATTATTCTGTGTCTATTATAACGAATCGTTTGAGAAAGACATTCGTGTATATTTATTTAATGGCCTGCAAGGTGTTCGCATTGCTGTGTTGTAATGATGGATGTTCGCAAGAAATGATGGTGGGTGTGGTTCGAATCCTGTGTTTGTCTATTTGTTGGAAGCTCTAATACCTGTACACTATTTATTTTTTGATCGATATTTGTTGTTTCTGGTGCTCCTGGGCACAAACGCAAACTTCCTTGTTTTGACCGATAAAACTGCAAATGCAGGCGACTGTGATTTACAGACGGATAGGTAGTTCATCAAGAAAAGTTTGCATGGGCCTTCTCGAGGGCTTCATGGCAGAATGGGTCACGCCATGGTATTTAGTATGATCCCATCGATACGGTTCGGTGTAAGAATGGGAGTAATCACCACGAGCCAAACAATTTGCAGAATTGCACTTGTTCGTTCTGAGGCACATGAGTGATAAAGTTGGCAATGAGAGAGCAAGACACCTGCTGCTATATATCAGACGGCTAGAGATCATACTTCCGCCGCTATATCAGAGGTCTTGAACGCCCTCATAGAGTGTGGTCTCAGAGAAGATTTTCATTCAAACTAACCACGTCAATCATTAGATTGCGAGAACTGGGTTTAGCTGTTGTGTACAAGAGTGAACGGTAAATAACAGGTAAGGCTTTAGAGTAGGTTTCAATAATCAAAATAGAACTGTATGTAATAGTCGCTGACGCTGCTGAGATATTGGTGAATGAGACGGAGCACGTATGGATATGTCTGGGAGTGTATAAAGGAAGAGGCTCCAAACTGAAACATTGAACAAGATTTATTTGTTGCTTTTTAATTCTTTGTGCATAATTATGTGTACACATGGAGAGTTGAATTCTTATTGAAGATATATTAGTACCCATGTACACTTGGTGATAAGAAATATAGTTGTTCTTGTATTCACATAAGAAATTGAACATAGATTTTGTTAGAGCATACTAAAAACACAATTTATTCTAAAATCAATCAAGGCCATGCCTGCCGGCGTAGGCGATCATGTTCCTCCACAACTTCTGATGGCATGTATCAGTTATGACGTCAACCATGATATCAGACCATCCAACATCTTCCTCCAGTTCTCTATGACTTCCTTCCTGAATTTTATCTTTGTTGTCACAAATGTTCTCTACATCTGCTGCGACCACAGTCCAGACCGATTTACCAGACTTCCTTGCATACCCATTCATGTGGAAATCTGATTCACGCAGGCTTAGAATTGAAGTGTTTCTATAATACATCTTCAGCAATTCATTTCTGGCAGTCCTGGTGCTTATCCTTCGACGATGTGCGTCCAATTTCAAATTATAGTTTACCGGTTCGCTTCTTCGTTCTGGTGTAGCCATTCAGTGTTTCTTTACGGTGGTAGCCAGTCCCACGCCCAACCTCCCTTAGTCAGTCTCTTACGACATGCATGGCAGGTAAAATTCTGGTCCCCGGTAATCCACTGGCTAAATCACATTCTACAAATCTCTTCATCAAGGATGCTGTGAGGCAAAACAGGATTATAGAAGTACAAGAAGTAGTATTTACTTTAAAAAAAAAAGAGATTTGGTCTTGAAACTTAAATCATATCAATTATGTATAACTTGTGTCTGTACATTACCTAGTTTCCGCAGCACTTTTGCAAAGACCAATTAGCTATTCTGCATCAGCATACGATTGATGCGAAATGCATAAATATAAGTATATTACAAATGTGGTACAATATTAACAAGAATTACAATATTTAATATGTCATACAGATTAATAATAATAATAATTTTTTCTTTCGTACTGTTATATACGTTACATAGGTCATATGACTTCCATGGTCTGCCTGTACATCTTGGGCAACTCGCTCAATCTCATCCATGAACTGAGACCGACATTCTCTGCCTTCTCTCAAAGAAGTTTGTTTCAGGTCTCCCTGAAGTCGACCTCTCTTCTTGAACTCCTTTGCATCCCACTTCAATGCCTGCTTTTGATATCTGCTGATCATTTCTCTCAAGGTGCCCAACATATTCTATCTTCTTTCTTATAAATAGCACATTAGTGGCCAGACCAGATACGTCTCACTCTACTACTTCACCTGTTCCACTTATATTCATTATTTTTCGCAGACATCTACTCAAATGCATTCAACTTGCTGTCTATATATTTAGTCATCTTCCAACTCGCTGGCATATGTTAGGATTGGATACAACATTTGAAATTGAAAATTCTGTATTTATTTCTAATACTATATAACTTGCAGTTCTATATTTTATTTAGACATTTAAAAGCTGGTGTTGCTTTGCTAATTTATACTATATCTTTTAATATTTTTGGATCAAAATTGAAGTACTTCAAATATGTAACTGCTCTGTTATTTTATCATTTTAGATTTGTGATATCTGAGCCATTTACAGTGTGGGTGTTTCTATATTTGTTTTTTCTCACAGCTTATCTGGCAATGTCCAACTTTGATGTTATAGATGACAAGTTGTTTTGTTTTTCTTGTATATCTTGGTTGTTTTTATTAACAAGGTAATAGCTATCATATGCAAAATCCAAATTTTAGTTGACTATTTTTC
This sequence comes from Arion vulgaris, assembly GCA_020796225.1. Classification (NCBI taxonomy): domain Eukaryota; kingdom Metazoa; phylum Mollusca; class Gastropoda; order Stylommatophora; family Arionidae; genus Arion; species Arion vulgaris. The sequence goes on along the minus strand of JADZMA010000745.1, from coordinate 14,791 downwards.
TGCCTAATTGATGCCAGTTTCGCCTCTGCAACATTTCTACATCACCCAGTCAATGGCTACCCAAACAAACATGGAGATAGAATACAGCCTGCTTTACTCCGTTTCAACTATGGGCAAACCAAAGTTACTGTGTCCACTATCAGTGAACTGCACATCAGAACCATCATGTAGCAAGTGAAAAAAAAGTAAAGGAACCTTTTCTATACTGTAAGAATTGTATTTTTCATTGACCGTCGGCACACGATACAATGATGTATTAGCATCACGCCGCCACCTTTATTTTCCCAGAGTATGTCTGGTACCCAGTTGAGGCTGGTCGACTGAGCCAATGTGGTTGGGAAAAAATTCGGAACCATCATAGAGGCTCTTAATAATTTTTATTATTTTGTCTGCATTCCATAACATCTCAAGTAATATTTCACAGAGAGATCTATGTAGACTATCAGCTGAGGTTTTGATAGGACTTAGTATAAGTGGCTGTTGCTTCTCAACATGTTCCCTTCCAAAATTAGTCGTATGGTACTCATTTTCTGGTTCAAGCAGTCTTCAGGTTCAAAACTAGCTTGTTCCTTCTCTCTCAGGTTGTGTCCACTGCGCCTTTGATTCTATTAAGAATGATTTTGCAGAAAGTCTTGGTCATTACTGATATTGTGGGCACTTTCTCTCCAGTTGTTGGTAACCTTAGGATCACTCTTTCTGGGGATCTTAACAATTATTCCCTTTTTTCCGCTTTCTTTTATGGGACAAAATTTTTTCCCATACTTTGTATTAAATACTTTTGTCATATAGATTACATATTCCACAATTTTTTTTTTAACGGAAAGGGTAAAGCTCTAATTAGGAAGTAAATCGGTAAATAATTCCACCAAAGATGAAGGAAGGTCTAGGAGACGACGGATTGGGCTTCATTGCACCCGGTTTCCCATATATGGCCCGATTCCGCTCCGCAGAAATGATGCATGTCATCTGCAGTGAGATTATTGCACAAAGCAATGAACTCCAGTTCCCGCAACAATCAGGTATCTTCCTATTAATCTTAACTAAACAATGGTAATGTTCTTTTCTCAACTCGAAGTATCAGAGAGTTGTAGCGATGGATAAGGTGAATTGCAGCCCGCTGAGATACATGTTTGATGAGGAGTAATAGTTGCATTTTCATTTCTTCTGCGTTCGCTGTTAATACAAATATTCTGTTTGCTCCATGTACATGTTCCGTATCATATATACAAGCACAAAACTTTATCGTACGTGTTTGCATAAATACTGTTCAACCAAATCTGACCTGATTATTCTGTGTTCAATAGGCGATAATTGGTTTCTAAAAGATACGACTTAGAAGTCTTTTGAGCCATTGTTGAGATTTCTCAGAAAAGCGCTCGTATGTAGAGCTGCATAGACAATGGTTGCTATACAAAAAGGTTTGTATTCTTCTTTCTTCTTCTCAGTGTCTGTTCTTACGACCACCTTAACTCACCTTTTGTGATATGTTTGATTCACAAGAACGTGTGGCATGTTAAAACATTACTGGTTTGGTAGGGCTCAACGTACAGACTTCAAGCATGTTTAGAGATGTGCATCCGATCTAGCACCGAACCCAGTCGCCTCTTAAGACACAGTATAGGCAAATAGTATTATATTCCTTTACACCCAAATTTGGCCCATATAACCACTATGTGTGCTTGTGGTCTGAATCCCAAAGATGGTACCTGTTTGTTTCTGAAGCTCTTAATACTTGTTCAATGTCTATTCACTATTATATCTACTGGCTCCTGCTTTTCCTTTGGCTTCTTAAAATCTGCTCTCTATGTTGTTTGAGCTGAAGATCTGAGTACGCTGGAAGTTATTATTTACAATGTTAGCCAAATAGATGTGCCATTTTTACTACAGCATATCCAAGTTTCGATATCTGTCTGTGTGTCACAAGCACTTTACACATAAAAGATAGCACATTACTCTGAATATGATAAATCATAAAGTCGCTTTTAATCTACTTATTTGATCACATGTTGAGAAGAACAGGTTGTCATTTTTCGTAGCTACGAAACAGGGTACACTAGGTTGAAAATTCACTCTGCCTAATGGGAAGTGCAAAATAGGTCCTTCCGACATATGTACACATGTGACACCAGTAAGCGACAGACAATACATACTACAAGAATGCGTCTCAACAGATAAGGAACAGAGAATACACACATGGCTAATCCCCAGTTCGATCAAGACAAACTATTTCAAGATGCATGTAGACTCCGCTGGGACCATCAATACTTTAAAAAGTATAGAATTTATTCGAAACGTTAAAACAGTACTAAAAACTGAGAATGAGCTGAAAATGACAGCACTACGTTTCATTTTCTTTCTTTCTTCTCCTTCTTATGTCTGTCTTTACAACCACTTAATCACTTTTGCGATATAGCCTGATCTTGCTGAAGAACGCATACGTTGCACACTGGTTTCGGAAAGGCCCATAAACGCATAGACTGCTACTGTTTAGACACATGCATCCGATTTCGCGCCAAACCTCCTAGTCGCTCTACGGACATGCGCGACAGGTAACAGTGGTTCTATTTTTACACTTCAAATTCTGGGCTCCTGGTAACCACTGTACAGTTACCTAAATGCATAGACTGCCATCGCTTAGAAATATGTGCATCCGATCAATCAGATCTCTTACGCCTCTATGACAAGGCGGTGGGTGACAGTGGTTCTATTCCCTTATACCCCAAATCAGCCTCTGGTAAACACCTCGCGACCTATTTTCTGAAGTACACTACAAGCTTCATGACTGGTTTTCATGCCCATGTAGTGTACTCTCTGGGAGCAACCACGCATATATGGCGAGGGACACTGATACAAATATATGAGGACTTCACGCAGGCAGGCAGAAGTGCTGGGGCGCTAGCACACTGACTACGCCCAACTTATAGCGCGACTATTACAATAAGAAGAAGAAATGTCCACGTGTTTATGTCCCACCTTGAAATCTTCTTTACAGACATCCTTAAATAGTATTTGGTTATTACATTCTGTCTTTTTCAGAGATCGTTCTTCGTGAGATCTTTGACCATGTCTCCATACTACCAAGACAGATCAGTAATCCACGAGACGTCTCTGCTTGAGGAGGCGCGTTATGGCAGGGACAAACCCTGGCGCAAGTACTCATTTTTGTTGTTTATACTAGTTGTAAGATGATATGTCAAGAAACGTCTGACTGAAGGGCAGGCCCAACATGCAGCACGGCGAGCAACATGCTGAAAGTATATATCATACACATCGTGCTCCGGGAGTGTGGTTACTGGGGCCCAAACTAGTATACGAATAGGAACCACTGCGTTACTCGCCACGCATGTCGTAAGAGGCGAGTAAGAGATTTGGCTGAAATGATGCATGTGTCTCAAATGTGTAGAACACTATTTAGGTTTCACCAAACTAACAATAAAAATGTATACACACTCTTGGCAAAGATCAAACATACTGCTAAAGAGTATCATATAATTGTTTAGTAAGAATGAACGCAATATGAAGAAGATACAATTTATGGTGCCCTATTTTATTCTGTTTTTTAATGTTAATCAGATTTCAAGAAAAATCAATTTTTCAGGTTTTTTTGTAGCATTTACATGAAGGCTGCTCTTCCACCTTTTACAATTTTTTGTTTGCTTAACTATTCTACTGGGTTCCCAAATCAGGATTGGGGAAGAGGAAAACAAGGCAATGTGTATAGAGAGGTTAGCCCAGGTGTCTCATTATTCGACCTGATGCTGACTATGAAACAGAATTAGAGAATCGATAGATTAGACTGCTCCCTAACACCACTTTTGCCTTTTTCACTGAAGAAACGTTGTCATCTTTAACCATATTAATATTATTGTTATTACAGCAATATCAGTATTAAAAACGCCCCGAGTGGTTACAGGGCCCAAATTTGGGGTGTAAAAAGAATAGAACCACTGTTACTCACTACGCATGTCGAAGAGGCGACTATGAGGTTTGCGGAATCGGATGCATGTGTCTTGTTGCAGAGAAGCTCGGCGGCGTTTAGGGCCTGACAAAACCAATATGCATCGTATACACGTTCTGGTAAAGATCAAAACATATCACATAAAGATTAAATTGATCGTAAAGAACGAACGCAAAGAAGTTAATAGTTAGTATTGCACCATTATACGGCGCAACCCTTACCTTCATAACAATCATTCAGTTGCGCCACATTATACAAAACGTTTGATAACACTGACTAATGCATCTCGTGTTTGGTTTTTTAGTTTAGTCGTCGGATCACTATCAATATACGTCGTCGAACAAATTAAGTCCACAAGTGCTTCGATCTCTCTCAGCATGTCCACTGAAGATGCGGCGACTCAATCGACACCGGTTCTGTTAGCTTACAATTTTCGTCTACCAGCATAAAGGTTCGTCGAGCCACACCATACCAACTTGAGCTCGCAGTCTGGTTAGTGCTGTAGATTCATCACCATGAACTGTGTACACGCCTCTCTCCTTAAGAAATTTATAATATCAGCCTGGTCCATTGCTCACCACTAATACTGAGCATGCCATACTGCAGCATATCCGCACGTTCATTCCCCTACACCTGTGCATGCCCTGGCACACAAATAAAACTGATCTTTGTCAGCTTAGACCTCCCAGCGACCTGTACCTGTGCGTCTCTAGCCCATCCTGCTCACCTTCCTGAGAATACCTGGCTGAGTCACTGGGAGAGCATGCATGATGTGGTATGATTCCAGCAACCATCGCTTTAGTAACCTCACATGATTTTCTATATGAGATCTGCTGCAGTCACAGCAAACGACCACTGCCTTTCACAACATCTCCTCCGACCTATAGCTTTGTGCTCACGAGCCCTCATGTCGAATCGCCGAACCATCCGCATAAATGATTACATTCGCCTGTATTGAGTCTTCTAAGCAAATCAATGCTCGAGCTGCTGTCTCCACGATGAAGTGGGCTGTGCTTGTTCCGGTACTTCTTTATCGGTGCCCGATGCACTACAGAAAATGATGCCGTATTGATTCCTGTTGGCACTGAGATCCATTCTTCACTGTAGATCACCGTTTCGCGCGTGGCACACCCGTTCAATACAGTCCTCGGCCTGCCCCATCCAAGATGTTCCTCTTTTTTAACCGCTTTTTGTCTTATTTGGCGCAGTGATGTTAGTGTCATCATTGACCTGAAGGTATGTTTCGCACGGCCTATCAGTATTCTAGTATACCTTATAGCAGATAGCTGTAATAAGATAGGCGTATCGCTCCCGCACGACGTGTTCCAGGCGCACCTGGCATAATGCGCATCGTTCGTTCTGTATTTTTTCCAGTCGTTTCATCTGACTTGACTGAGCCAGATCGCCAGAGCATACTACACAGAAAGCGACCAGACCCTGGTATAAGACAAAGATGCACTGCTCACAATCCGCTGCAGCCATTACCTCCCTGGCTGCAGTTAAACCGCCATCATTATTCGCTACGAGCTAGTTCTGTAACAGCTAGGACTATGATCAAACCACTACAACCCCAGGTATTTATATGTAGACTGAGCATTGGTTTCCACCTCCTCTGAACACAAAACCACAGATGTATGCTGGAGGTTGACGATGCGGTTGCTTAAAGAGAAACGTTATCACCGCTGCTTTGTGGTTGACTACAGTCAGGCTCATCGCACCATCCGGCTCATGCCGTCGTGAGCTCTGGGACTACATGAAAACAAATGAGTAACGCAGGCCAGGCAACAAATATTCGAGTAACGAATAGTTTCATAAGCATGGTTCCTAACTTCACTGCAATGGGTCACCCCATAATTGTTCTGTTCTGTGCCAATGAATATCACAACAAATGCTAATAACCGTGAAAGTTTCAGGAACTAATCTAGAATGAAACAGCCATAATATCATTATTAGTAAAGCAACCTGTACCGCATAAATGCATATGGTCGTCGCGGTCGCAGTAAGACAAAAATCGTTCATCATTTGAATTGCAATTTTTGCCGAAGCGACAATCACGGCCAATCCAGCTGCACTCGCACATAACCGCATACGGCAGGATTGATTTGTTCGTCGCGAACGCCGCGTCAGCCATTTTCGAATACACACAACAAACGCACGTCGACAAACAAAATACATTCCATGAAAACAGTCACAGCTCACAGCATTGCTCAAGCACCAACTCCAGTAGCTCGGCAACGAAATCGCAACACCGGACCAAACATGGCGGAATAAGTACAGCGGTGGTCGTGTTCAGAATCAAACCGCGTTCTGACCTCTGGAATGGTCCCCGCATTCCGCCACAGCTGGCTGTGACTTTTTCAATAATAGGCAATATTTGTATTCCATTCTTTCTTTTGTCGTCAGCACTGCTACCGGATTCCTGTCCAGTGTCGCGTGTTTTCTGTTTAGTCTGCGCCGCTCAGTGGCTGACCGGACAGCAGGAGTGTTAAGGCGTAGAGAGAATACCACGAAAAGATGGATAACGACATAGCAGAATCCTGTCAAAAAGCTGATTCATCTGCAGCGCCTATCGGAAGTCTACCAACTCCGTACCACCGATTTGATGTAATTCAAAGATGAAGAAAATATTTGTAGGAATTTTTATATTTCATTAAAACATTTTAAATGACTTAAATGTGCTCGGGCAAAGGTAGTTCCAAACCTGTTTCTGGGATGATCCATTATGAACGGTGCTGAAAGAATGACGCCATAACTTACGGTAATTATATAGTATAGAATGACGCAATATTCTTCACTGTAAAAGTCTATTAACAAAGGAGCTACGCAAAAGCCAACTATTCTGTCATTTATGGTAAAGTAGACAGTTTGAAGACCGCCGACAACTGTCACAAGACAAATGAGATCGGTGAAGTTGGGAGATTGTTTTCCACCACATCCAGGTTTCAGCCTAGAGCAGGTTTCTATTCTAGAGCCTGGCTGTTGGCTGACAGGGTTTGAATGGATTCTGAGGGAGATGAATCGACGTGGTATTAGCTGAGCTCTACCTGTTGTCTATGCTTGAATAATAGGGAGATACGAATAGGCTAGAGGACTAAAATGAGACCACAGACTGGTGTAAATATATAGAGAGAACGCATGGTTGCCTAACTGGTTAGACATGTGGAAGTCAGGTGACAATTCGCCAGCAAAAGTTGCCGGTTCGCAATAGAGCAAAAATAGAGTAACACACTGGGTGACCTACAAGGCATAAGTCGTAAAAGGGACTGTAGGGAAGCCGGAGGCCTCAGAGAAGCTAAATCCCAGCAGATGTGCTGTCACAGAAAACGGATGTGTCATTTTACTTATAGGTTGGCAACTGGCAGTCGCCGCGAAATTGTTCAGGTTAGGATCTTTATGCCTCATCCCAGTCAGGTAAAGAACCTATTTTTCTTACGGAGGTTGAACCTGATGTTCCAATGGGGAGCTCAGATCGAATCCATTCTGCCAGATGAAGAATGCATAAGAAAATAAGACTATCAATAACTGCGATACCTTTCAACGATTGAAAGCATGATTAATCAGCGCATGTAACTTGACATCAGCATAGTGGTACGGAAATAGCACATTGAGGCCTTGCAGCTGTAAAGGGCGTTGAACTGTTACATTTATATTAGAATCATGATAATGATGCCTGTCCATCACGGTGATGATGACACCATACAAATTTCTCATCCAAGGGAATGTAGTTGCATTTATGTTTGTTCAGGTAAAAAGGTAGATGACTAGTGATCCGATACGGGCTCGAAAATGTTCTTGTACAGTGTGTGTAAGTGAATACGGTACTTGGGACAGTTTTATTGTCTTTCTACTTGGACGTTTTTGTTCCATTTGTTGTTCTTACCTAGTTCGGCAGGCAGAGGAACTGCAATGAATATCAGCGCCAGGCTGATCTGTCTTGGAGCACGTCGAAGTTGTTACATCTATGCAAAAGATTTCACCGAATTCCCTTGAGTATCTTAACCGCGCTTGACCACTAGAGACGATAGGCGTCGGCCTGCTAGCTGTAGACGCCCAGCTCGCGGGCTCGAAAACCTACCATCCGGCATTTGTTCGAGTCCCGGTCTTACCCCATATCACAACGTGAGTACCTCTGAAGCCGGAGAAAATCATCGCATGGCGAGGGAATACAATTACGAGTACATTGAGCACACCGCCAGTAAAGTATTCTTCTGCAACGTGCACGCTGCCACAGGCAAATTTGTAAACGGATTACGCAAAAATCAGTTCAGAGATGAAACTCATGTCTGAGCGAAAGCGACAAAGAAAAAATCAAAAAAATCAAAATCGCTGACTACCCTGCATAAGTTATCACTATGTATCAATTACTAAAGAGTCGTTATATTCTGTAATAAAAATCATACTGCGTATGGAAATATATTACTGTAGAGAGTTAGTTCATGATAAATACACAACTATATGTGTTATTGGCATGTCTCAGTATACAATCAATACGCTTTTCTTTGCTGCTAATACCGTTGGCCGGTTGTTAAATCATGTCGTGGTTTTATGTATTTGCTTTGCGCTTCGATGACGTGTGTGGTTTTCAGTTCTTCGGCAGAATTCAACCGATGCGTCTATCCACCTGCCTCGTGGTCCTCCTCTGACTTCTGATATTCTGTTGCGGTTTGCAGCAGCTGGTCTCTTCGCATTCTTACCATGTATGAAAACCATCATTTGAACCTGTTTCATTACATAATCAGTCTGACGCAACTCTTCTCTGATGCTGGTATTCGTTACCTAGCTGATTCTTGTGTATACACGTGATACTCCACAATTTATGCAGGCTACATTATTTGGAGTAATAAATCATAAGACTTGAATCTATTAATCCGTTCAAGATGTTTACACGGAGATGTACATGGACCTGTTGACTACTAACTACTTATGGCGCATACAAATCTATGTCTGAAAATGCTAGAAGAAGAAGAATCTATTATTTCTCAGAGGCGATAACATACATACGATGACTGTTAGTAAGATTCCATCAACCAACTAGATTGCAATATTTGGGATTAGTAATGAATGCATTTGTTTTGGAGCCTAGAACTTTCTTTTCTTTCTAATCCTGTTTTGTCTTCGCAGATTGCAGATAGAAAACAATTTTTAGAACTGACTTGAGGTGTGTGTTTTTCAAAACAGAGGCACTTTCATTACTGTTATCTCTGGGAGGCTCACTCTTTGCTTTGTAATTCACTGCACCGGGAGAGTAATACTTGAGTAAGGCCACTGTCTGTTGGTAATCTGCTTATGTGCAGCTATACCTATTTAGTTGTTTTCTGATGTAGTTCAGTCCGATGTTTTACCCACGTGTTCTGATCTCTTCATTTCTAAAACCAGTTCTTTCTTGTTACTTCCTAGTATTAATCTGCTGCCTTGCAGTGTAGGGCTGGGACAGCCAAAGGCTATGATGATGTAACCCAGTATGTGCTGGGTGTAAAACTGACACATCAAGAAGGATAAATGCAAGAGCTCCAAGTGGTACAGAAGGATGTGACGAAACTCACCTGATACTATAGCTAAGGCAGAACTGTATTTCATGAATTTATGGGGAAATCCATACATCAGGTCAGATGATCGCAGAGAGAGACTCAGCATTGAATGTAGATTGTTTCATATCTGATGCTTTCCAGCCCATAGAAACCAATTACTACAACTGCTTCAACACCATTTTTATCTACTTAGTAACTCTTGTACCTGTAAGGTGATGTGAGCCTAAGAGCGATTGTACATTGTGCCCACATCGACTACTTATTAAACTCACTTCTTTGTACATGTATGTAATTGTTTCATGGCGATAGTACACAGCCCAGCACATCCGTATTTTCTGTGATAATTTTTATTTGCATTAGGTAGCTTCTACCTCAGTCACCTCTTATGACATGCCTTGTGTAGGCTGGGTGGGTGTTACTATTCTGCTCCGCCCTCATAGACTCCAGCAACACACTGGCAACTGACCTTCAATTCAGATGAACAAACGCCCCAGTGGTTACCGGAGCCCAAATTTGGGGTGTAAAGAATAGAACCAGTTACCTGCCACGCATGTCGTAAGAGGCGACTAAGGAGGTTTGGTGAAATCGGATGCATGTGTCCTAAACGTGTAAAAATCTATGCGTTTAAGGGCCTACCAAATCAATGTGCAACTTATACACGTTCTTGGCAAAGATCAAACATATCACAAAGAGTGATTAAAATTGGTCATAAAGAACGAACGCAAAGAAGAAGATGAACAAAGATACTCCTGGTTTGTGAAAAATTACATATTGCTTATGTGATTAACATACAGAAATAACACAAGTCAAAAATAATTATTTAAAGACATTTTACTTTGGAACATCACAATACATCATTTGACTACATCAGTTCTAATACATCAACATAAAATACGGCCAATTCCCATACTATAGACATATATTTTGGTCAAGGGAAAATGAAATTAAGTGACTCCAAGTTGTAATGTATTCATATAGGAATATCTTACTTCCAGAGATGAACAAACATTATGTGACGTAATGCAAGAGTTAGATAGAAGATCAGTTATTGATGAAAAGAAAAAAAAAATTGGTTTCAGCTGAGAACCAAATTTTTCTTTTGCTATGAAATAGTTGATAAAAATAGATTTATTGTGGTCTTCTTCAAGTGACCATTTCTAACAGAGTAGCCATCGAAAACAATTAAATGACATTTTAGTGGAAATAAACAATGTAAAGTAAGTGTGGGCATCTGTGGCTTAGCGGTAGTGAGCTCAGTTACAATCCAAGAGTACTTGGTTCAAACTCCGAGGCGGGCAGTTTGAAATAAAATTTGTTCCTATGGATTTTTACAAATGGTTAAAATAAATCTCAGTTTAAAAAGCAATGGCAAACTATTGAACGTATAAGTGGTGCCTATAAAACCAACAACTCGTTTAGTGTGGTTGATGGTGACGTTCTGTAAGGGGTGCCCGCCTGCCTAGCCTGTTTGTAGCGCAGTGCACGACGGGTGACAAAGCCACCCCCTGTGAGTGCAGTTCATTCCCGTGGGCTGGCAAAAAGCCACAGGTTCTCCAGATTTACAGTGTTAGGCACTGAACCAAGGGTTATGGCACCATGCCGAAGAGCTGAAAAGCTCAAGTGCTTCTGGATCTAAAAAAAAAGGGATATGCCACAATTTTCTTAAAGTCTGTAACAATTATTGCCCTTTACCTCTAAAGTCAGAGTAAGGCTCACTTGAATTGTGAGGGGTACTAGTGATAAGAAAAGCAAGCCTTCACACAACAAATAGTCAGAGGCGTCATACTCAATGCATTGACTACGCTCTGAATTCATAATGGACTAACAGAAACAAAAAATAATTGCCATTTAAGACAGAATAAATAATAATCAGATCCAGCAGTATGACAGTATTCATTCAAAGATATTTTAAAATAAAATACTCATTCTTGTCATGGTCTAAAGAGCCTGACAACTCAACTGCTGATTTGGAACAACCTCACCATATGCAGAAAGCGGCAGAAATCCAACAGAGGTCAAATTTTCACTAGTTGTTACTTGCAGTAGAACTTCCGAGGCATGCACTCAGAATTTCATGTAAACTCACTGCAAGTGGTTTGGACTACAGGTTTCGTGACCACAGATCAATACTTGAGGATCTAATCTTGCAAGTCCTCTGAAGTCGGAGAAAGCATGAGTGATGGCCAGGAGACTGATAATAAAGAAAGTAAGCCTTCACGAAAACAAACAGTCAGAAGCTCCATACCAGGCGTCCTGACTACGCCTGAATTCATAGCGTGTGAATGCAAGAAGATTTTATGAAATATTGGTCTTGTAATGGGAAGAACCGGTCCACGGTTCAGAAAATGTAGAAAATGATGAAATACTATTAAAACTAGAAATTAATAGCAACTAAAATATTTAGTTATGTAACAACTTATATAGCAACTTTAATTATTGAGCTAAAATATGACATATCAAATGCATTATAACATAACTGTCTTATTCAGAAGTCGTTTAAAATGGACATACCATGTGAATGCTGAATAACAACAGGACTAGCAATTGTGCAAGAGTATTAATATAACAGCTTCTTCTTCATCGTTCTTCTGTTAGTTATCAGATCACAGCATCAGTAACATCAACGGACTGTATAGTTATCGCAGGCCAAATATTTTGGATGCACCTGCCCTACACGTGTAGGAGCTTATGAACTGAGTAGCAATATTTAGTCGTTCATGAACTAAACCAAACATGTCACATAGAGTGACTGACTAAACTGGTTGAAAAGAGCAAACAAAACAAAATGGTTATTTCCTTCTATAAGCTATTCAACAACAGTACCAGTAGCTATCAACAAACTGGAAGACTTGCATCGTTCTGAATATACCATCTAAAAACTGACCATATCAGCATGCATGTCAATTTCATAACTTTAAAAACATCACAAAACAATTAAATATTTTTCAAAAATTCTGGACGAAACAAATGCTAAACTAGACCAATGATTGTGCATGTGCCAGGCTGTTATCATTTGAATAATGAGACGACAGTGGTATCATACCATGTAGAAACCACTTCAGAGAATGACTGTGCTTGAGATAAAAAACCCCTTAAAAGTGACCTGAAGAGACTCTTTAGACAGGATCCCTAAAATGAAGTAAGTTACACCAATGTCAACACATGACCTTGTTACTTATTATTTCTTAATATGATGAGTCAGCACAAAATACATTATAATTACTTAATTGACTTATTCGTAAAAGTGGTTACCGGGTCCCAAGTTAGGGATGTAAAGAATCGAACCACTGTTACTCTGCCACACGTCGCAAGAGGCGACCTGAGGAGGTTGGAGGAGGAGGTGGGCTAGCTACCCCACCCTGCAAAAGAACACTAGATAGCAACAGAAACCACAACCCGGAAAATTCATAATCACCACCCGAGGAAGGAGAAGGACCTGCAAGGAGGACTCAAGAAAATGGGGAGATAGTGGAGAGATCTGGAAAGATGGCTTTGGATAGGCGGGCTAGTAAGCCATAGTTCGAACCGATGAAGAAGGAAGACCCAGCAAGGAGGGACACGAGGCAAGAAAATGGGGAGATAGTGGAGAGATCTGGAAAAGATGGCCATGGATGCGACCTGTACCGCCTTAGGGCAAAGGGTGAAGTAGAATTAACTATTTCTGTTCCTTGAGGAGCATAGGGTCTCAACAGCTGTTCGCCACTTTTCCCGGTCTAGCTGTTCTCTTTATGGCTTCCCAGGATAGTCCAACATTCTTCAGCTCTTCAAGAAGACACAGTCCCCAGGTCCGTTTAGGTCATCCCCCTTTTTCATTTTCCTAGCAGTTTTCACTCAATTGCTCGACATTTATAATACAAACATTTCTTTTCTTCTTCTTTTCATTGTCTTTATGACCAATTTAATCACTCTTGTGAAGTTTTATCTTTGCCAAGAATGTGTATACGCTGCACATTGGTTTGGTAGGCCCTAAATGCATAGACTTCTACACGTTAGGACACATGCATCCGATTTCAGCCAAACCTCCTTAGTCACCTCTACGACATGCGTGGCAGGTAACAGTGGTTCTATTCTTTACACCCCAAATTTGGGCCCGGTAACCACTCGGACGAAACATTTCTTTTCAATTCAACATTATTATTCAGTAGTATGTCCCTTATACAACTTTGCTTCCATGACAGTTTGATCTTTTTCTTCTTCTTCTTTGAACGCTCCATACTGACCACTTGTTAAACCACTCTTTGTGATTTGTATGTGATCTGAGCCTAAGAGCGATTGTACAATGCGAAGTTAGTGCCACAAGTAGACCAGCACATCTGGTTTCTGCGATGATTTTTATTTATTAGGGTAGCTTCCATAGGTCCTACATCAGTCGTCACTTATGACATGCCTTGTAGGTCACAGTAGTACTATTCTTTGCTTCCTAGGCCCGCACCACACTGACCACCAAAGTGCAATTGTGATGGTCCTATCAATAAAAACGTTCAGTTTAAGTGAAATGTGATATGTGCAGCTGTACTGTATGACATAAACAAAACACATAAGGTTTACACATAACTACACATGGTCTCTACTCTGAGATCTTAATGGTCAGCCAATCATAAACTTAACACCAGGTGTATAGTGCTTCCAGATCCATAATGTGTAATCTTTGACAACTTCCACGACACATCAAAGCTTCAGTAACACAAGCCCATGTTCAGGTGACAACTCATAAACCTTGATGTCAATTAAAGAAAAAAATTGAAAGTATTTCAGACATTCAACTTGAGCAATGATCTAGGTAAAGTGCTTGTGATCATAGTATATGGTATATTGAGAATTGTTTTTTCTTTCTTTTCGATCCAGAAGCACTTGAGCTGAAAGCTCTTGACCGTGTCATGGACATCATAACCCTTCCGGTTCGGTGCACTGAACACCATAAATCTTGGGAGCTTGTGGTTTTTGCCAGTCCGCGAATTGAACCCACACTCACAGAGGACTTGTCACCGTAGTCCAACGCGCTACGAACACGCTGGGCAGGCGGGCTGGAGAATTGTTAAGTCCATATGTTTCTTTGAGGATCATCATCATCACCATGACCATAATTGCTCGATTCCTCCTAAGCATGTATTTCAGTGTTTTTAGACTAACAACTCCCACTATGTGCTGGTTGATGTATCTACTCGGGTTTCCCGTCTTGCCGCACCTATCCGTATGCATAACTTGCGTAACGAGATAGAGAATCCTTTATCTTTGTTGAATCTCAAGTGTGTGTTTTCTTAGAGCATTGATGATGTCGCTTTTATCCATAAGGCCATTATTGATC
>JADZMA010000744.1:0-30161 GCA_020796225.1 Arion vulgaris | reverse complement strand
TGGTTTCTAGTCATATCGGAGACGGATGATAAAATGTAGGTCCTGTATTCAATTTGAGCACGTAAAAGAACCCTTGGTAGTTCAAAATGAAGAATAGAAGGTTAGAAAGCCTGGGCAAAATTCAATAGAAAAGATAAAAAATATAATTCCTATAAAATATCTTCACCATGTTCAAAATTACATCGAGACCCTGCCTGTGCTACAGGCTTCAAGAATGCCACTGAAATCTTTCTGTGTAAGAAAGAGATCGAAGCACACATGGTTATTCACCAAAGTACAATGATAAAGGTCCTATCAATCAATCAATCAATCAAGCAATGACTAAACACGAAAAACAAAGTACTATAATTTTAGAAAGTATAAAACAATATGCAGCGAGTTTCAACCAATAGGTCTTTATCAAACGGATACAAAATAAGCGAAATTCAGAAATGTGTATAAGAAGTCGAATTTCTTCACTTCTTTTGTAGCCTTATGCATACAGGCCTTTAGACAAAAACGCTCCTGTATTGTTTTTGTAAAATTATATTTTCTTCGACTATTATCTGCCGCTTTTTCAAACGCATCATATCGACCCTTTGTTAACCACTCTTTGTGATTTGTATGTGATCTGAGCCTAAGAGTAATTGTACGTTGTGCCAGTTATGCACTTACAAATAGGCCAGCGCATCCAATTTCTGCGATGCTTTATTTACTAGGGTAGCTTCTAAGCCCCTACATCAGTCGCTTCTACGAAATGTCTTGTAGATCGCTGCATTACTATTCTTGCTCCTATGAGCCCCAGCAACTCATAGGTGAGACTATTACCGTAAGTTATATGAATTACAGACACAAACATTACATATTTTTCCATAAATATAATATAACCAACATTTTGTTACATCTTAGCATACATTACCATCAAACTCGGTCACACTAAAAGGCACACCATTCTAATTAAAGTTACATATGAAAACGACACAGACATCATGAATTATTACCAACATATGAAGACATTCTTGCTAGGAAATACAAAAGATGTCAAGTTGTAGGCTTCTAAAAATGGTTGCAAACTTCAAGACACATTATACACAAAAATGAAAGTAAATAGTGGATCAAACGTTACACTTTGGGTTGGACGTCTTTTTACAAGGAGCCATACAAAAGCGCATTTTTATTCTAAAAAAATGCATTTAAAAACATGACTTTTGCCCTGCTCCACTTTCTTTTTTTTCTTTCTCCAATCCTGGTTTTCTTCACAGTGTCAGGATAAGATGAGATTTCTAGAACGAGCAATGGTGTGCGTTTACAAATGTCTTCGTCGCTCTGTTATTTCTGAGGTCCACCTTTGCTTTGTATCCATTGTATCTGGGGCAGGATTGCTCTTTGAGGTACACTGTCTGTTGGTAATCTGCTTATTGGGTGAACCATTTAATTTGTTGTTTCTTTATGAAGTTCAGTACTGATGTTGGTAATCTGCTTATGTGGTAACTATTTAATTTGTTGTTTCTGATGAAGTTTAGTACTGATGTTGTACCAACTTTTTCCTGATGTCTTCATTTCTCTTCTTGCTCAACCTGGTCCACTAAGAGTTATAAATGAAACACACACAAAATAAAACATAACAAAATTGAAAGTAAAGAAGTTAAACAAACATTGATAAAGACCAGTAATATCGGTGTGACTATTTATTATTGAAAATACTGCTTGAAGAATTTATTCTCAGAACAACACTTTGATTATTTGTCTGTGATAACTCTTGTGAACCAAATGCCACACTATGTATCTTGGTTGACGCTCTTACCAGGAGCCACACTAAAGGCTATTATTATTATAAACACAAATGCCTTGTAAAAACATGACTTTTGTCTTGGTCCACTAGGAATTAATGAATTTGTGAACAAGTTAGATGTCTTTGTAGTTTCTGTAGTGAGGTGGTTAAGATGTTTGCTTTGTGTTCTGAAGGCTGTGGTTTTGAATCCCGACTAGGTCATTCTGTTCATATATACATTTTTTTCTGGAGGTTTCTGATTTCTCAATATCTCTAGCATTGCTAGTAACACTAATACTGCCTTGTAGTTAGATTGGGGACAATCAATGGCTAGCGGAGTAAGCAGTACACAAAACTGGACGGTAGGTAAATCGAGTATCCAAAATAAGACCTGTAACCCGGTAAGACCGGCAGGTCTCTAAGGGTCACTACCCTAAAAGAAAATAGCAACCTGCTGCCTTGCAAGTCGGGCTGGGACAGTCAAAGGCTGACGGACAGCGAACCCAGTAAATGCTGGTTGAAATCAGACACGCTGTCGAGACTAGCACCAGAGCTCCAAATGGTACTGAAGATGTGACGTAAAACAAACGCTCTGGCAAAGGCTGATTATGTGTCACAATAAGAATGATAAATATGGCAGAAAAAGAACGATCGCAAGAGAGAGAGAATAGTAACACTGCGACCTACAAAGCATGTCTCACGAGGAACTCCGACATGCAGC
Organism: Arion vulgaris; assembly: GCA_020796225.1. Taxonomy (NCBI): domain Eukaryota; kingdom Metazoa; phylum Mollusca; class Gastropoda; order Stylommatophora; family Arionidae; genus Arion; species Arion vulgaris. The sequence continues at coordinate 27,690 of JADZMA010000744.1, read as the reverse complement.
TTCAGAGACTCATGGTTTAGACAAGCATACAAATCCAATTGCAAAGAAAAAAAAGTACTCCCATGCAGATCAAAACACATACCAAGTTACTAGACATTTTGCTTTTTCCTTTTGAATTCCACATTTTAATATTATTATAATCCTTTCTCTTGCCTTTACAGCAACTAGTGGAGATAGCAAAAACAAATAACTCTTAATATATATAATCAAAGTTTAAAAATTGAATGAGCAGTACATTCGGAGAAAAACGTACTGAATCTTGAAGACAGCATATAAAAAAAGGTGAAGGATTGATTTCATTGCACTGGACTTTACCCCATATTGCTTCGGTCCCTCTCCGCAGAAATGGCATGCCACCTGCTGAGATTATTGCATATAGCATAAACTCTGTAGCTCCTGCAACAATTCTATGGGTCTCTGGAAAATGCCTGAACAGAACAGTGCTGGCTAGATTTGAAACCACGACCTTCGGAATCCAAAGTAAAGTCTTAACCACAGAGACCCAATAAGACAGCATATACTACCCTAAGACAGCATATAAAGTCCAGAGAGTGTAAAGTAACACACAGACATTTATAGAATGGTTATTCTGGGATGACTGAGATTTCACTCGCCCAGCGTGTTCGTAGCACGCTGGACGACGGTGACAAGCCCTTTGTGAGTGTGGTTCAATTCGCATGGGCTGATAGAAAAGCAACAGTTTCTCCAGATTTACAGAGTTCAGTGGGCACCGAACAGTTACGATGTCCATGACACCGAGCTGAAGAGCTGGAAGCTCAATTGCTACTGGATCAAAAAAAAACATTTGAGATTATCCTGTAGTTTGGATCATTTATTATAGCACATTTTTAACCCAAAGACAAGTTGCTGACATACTGCTCTCTTTACAATGTTGTAGTTTCCATATCCTGAGGTAGTTTTACTTCTGGCACGTTCTAAGCTGAACAAGTCTGTGAAGGTTATCTGAAGACTATCATCATAGCACTCGGACATGTCCATATGTGCTCCGATCCCCTTTAACAAATCCAGCAGAACAACATGCCAGTTCAATGTTGATTAATCAATCTTTTTGCATATTTGGTGTGTTGTTCTTTTTTGGCTGTACCAATATCAACACCCACCTCTGACTTGGATTCACAACCATGAAATCCCTCTATTCGGAAAGACTCTCACAATGCATTAATAATGTCATTTTGGTCAATTGCAGCTGCAATATCGCAGCCATGCCAGCCAATATATCAGCTCATTCATTACATCTGACTCCTGCATGCCCAGGGACAAAAATGAAGGTGATTTCTCTGATCCCTATCTGTACCAGTACATCCACCCAGTTTCGTCTCACCATTGCTGTTTTGACTTTACGATTCATCCTCATGGATTTACAAAAGTATGAAAATATGAGAAAAAATTACTGCAATGATGAAGTGTCCAACTCAAGTAGATTTGTTGAGGGTTCTGCTAAGTAATGCAAAAGATCCTGTAATACTGTATAATATATTGCAGAATACTGTGTTTAAAATGTATATTTTTCTGGTTAATAGCAAACTATGGCTGATGCGATCTCTCTCTCTCTGCCTTTTTAACCCGGATTGGGGTATAGGCCTCAACCAATTCATGTCAAGTCTTCTTATCTCTAGCTATCTCCTGCAGCTTCCTCCTGCTTTTCTTTATATTGTTGATATCTGCCTACAAATCTCGCCTCCATGTATTTCTGCCCCTTCTTTCGCTGTCTCTGGGTTCCAGGAAAGGACCCTTCTTGTTATATTCCCCTCAGGTTTTTCGCAGTGTGTCCTATCCAGCATCTTTTTAACCTCTTGGTTCACTGGAATCTGTCTTGTTCTCTCCATAAATTCCTCATTTGTGACACTATCATACCATCTTATTCTCTCTACTCTGCACAGACACCAGTTGATGAATGTTTGACGGCTGATGTGATGGCTGCAACTACTTTTCAGTGTTTCTCTGCAATCTAAATGAGGCTAGATTGACCTGAGAAATAAGTCAGAAAAAGTATAATTTCCACTGTAGACTTTAATCCTGATACCACACATATGATCTAGCCACTACATTATCATAGTCCTTTAGAGTTTCAGGTAAAAAACACTATAAAGATTTTGTTTAAAAAAATACTGTGATGGAAAAAAAAGGTCTAAAGGCAAAGGATTGACTTCATTCACTGGATTTTCCCATATGGCTCCATCCTTGTCAGCAGAGATGGCATGCCATCTGCTGAGAGCATTGCACAAATTCTGTTGCTCGCAACAGTCCTAGGGATCTCATGAAAAATTGCCCATGTGTCTCGGATCGATTTAATCCACAACCTTCAGTACAACAGGCAAACAACTTAACCATTGAGACTGTGATAGACAGCAACAAAAACTGATCTTCAATAATCCAGCAGTGCACTTCACGCAACGCAGTATTTGAGCAGTACATAGTATTGAATATCTATGGTCTCTATAAATTAAGTACCCACCATGGACAGAAGCTAGAATTGGATTGCCCTAGTACTAGAGGATGAGTAGGCTACAAACAACAAATACTTATAACAGATCTGATTGAAAATTGGGGAGGCTGTCACAGCTGACTCGTGTCCAACAACAACAACGAATACTGATAACAGATTTCATCAATCATTGAGGAGGTGATCAACATCACATTCATACCTACTCTGTAATACCAGAGCCAAACATGGACAATGAGCAAAGCGTAGTCACAAAAATTACATTTGAAATGCAGTGCCTACTTAAAAGTTACTAACAACACCAGAAAAGACATTAGCACATGAAAGAAAGTTGGCACCTTGCATGAATTACATTGAGAAACAGAGAATGAAGTGGTTTGGCCACTTAATAAGTGCATCTAAGCTCCACAGTATACAGTCTTCTACAACAGAACATCAGGAAAGAAGGCTAGATGGCATAGCAGAATCCTGTCAAAGAGAAAAAATAACTATCACCCAAGCTACTAGAGCAGCGCAAGACAAAAACAGAAAACCATGACACTGGGCAACAACCTAGTAGCAGTGTGACGACAAAATAAGAAGTTTGAGGACACTGTAACAGCTGACTCATGTCCAACAACAACAAATACTGATAACAGAAATGTGAAGTTTATGTAAGAAGACGGAGAAATAATACGCTTTTTCGACAAGAAGAAATGTGAATATTTAGTAGTTCCTACATCAAATGTTTTATAATTAGGAATCCACTTGTTCATGATAATAAACTTCTAAAAACATATGTTATTAGAAATTGTGACTGATGAGAGGTCTACAAGCTGCTCACACATCAATTTATCAGTTACATTATGTGATCGATTTCATGGCACATTGGGCATTCCCATACATGCTCTGTCCTCCGCTGCAGCAACCATCCTTAAATCCACCTGCTCACCATACCAATGAGAAATTGATTAGCATATCTTCTCTCTACCACAAAGACGACACCTTTGGCATGTGCAAACATAACTCCTAATTCTACTCGACTAGTTCTCTAACAGGGTGGTTAGGATAAGTTCATCGAATTAACACCAGTTTTCTAACAGGGTGGTTAGGATAAGTTCATCGAATTAACACCAGTTTTCTAACAGGGTTAGGATAATGGTTGATTACACGTTAACAGGGTGGGATAAGTCGTTGAATTAACACCAGTTTCTAACAGAGGGTTAGGATAAGTCCATCGAATTACCACCAGTTTTCTAACAGGGTGGTTAGGATAAAAAGTTTATTGCATATCCTTTACAGGACTTCAACCCCAGCTTTTAACGCTGTTTGTGATTTTCTAGGCATCATTACGCTTTAGTAGTTTGCCATTGCTTTCTGAACGGGTGGTGCCATTGACCTTTGAGAAATCCACGCTAAACAATTTGCAACCCAAACTGTCCACAACGTATTAGAACTAAGAACGTCCAAGTTAATAGACCCCAGAGTCACTATCTCCTAAGCCACCGGTTAGGATAAGTCGGCTGAATGAACATTTTCCCCCCATGAAATACCCACAAACAGTCTGTGATTTATGAAAATACAAACACAATGAACATGACATTTTTTTATATTTACATACATAATTGATTTATTGATTGTGCGATCATCATTGCACTTCCATGATTAACTAGGAGTGCTCCAATCTCTTTCGTACATGGATGATCTCAGGCAGCTACCAAACTGCCCATGTGTTGTCGGGGACAAAGAATAGTAACACTGCGAACATAAGAGGTGACTGAGGTGGGGCCTAGGAAGCTACTATAGTAAATAAATAGCATTGCAGAAATCAGATGTGCTGCCTCTTGTAGAGGTATAACTGGCACAATGTACAATCGCTATTAGGCTTAGATCACAGAGTGGTTTAACAAGTGGTCGATATGCAGCATTCAAAGAAGAAGTGTCCAAACTCTGCAGTTCTGGCAAGGCTCTAAAGCGGGATTGATTTCATTGCACTGGCCCATATGGCTTAGCCCCTCTCCGCAGAAATGGCATCATACCACCTGCCGAGAGTATTGCACAAAGCACGAACTCCGCAACAATCTCTAGGATCTCTGCAAAAATTCACTTGTAGAAAAGGCAGGGTCAGGATTCAAACCCACCACCATCAGAACGCAAGACAAACACTTAACCACAGAACTCCCATAACTCAGACTGTATGAGTAAAGTACAGAAAACATTAAAATAAGAAAAACTAAAGATGTAGTTCCATCTATGTTATTTAGTGTCTGTGTTCTCAAATACAAAACTCATAGAGATGGTAAACAACACAGAGAACAAGTTTCAACGAAGATAAACAAAATTGTGACTGACCCATACAACATAATATAGTGAAAGATGGTCACAAATATGATAAAATTAAAAATCTGTTCATTACTTTGTTACTTTTACTCAACCATTTATCAACAAATCAATTTCAACATCTATATTTATGCAAGCAGTAAGTAAGAGTCAATGACGGCAAACACTGAAATAAAACAAGGATATTTTGCATATATTTTTTGGGTTTTCAGTGCAATAAAAACAACACAACTAAAACAGGAACAGGACATTTGTAAAGCTGAAATAAAACTGCTGTTGTCAACCGAAAAGATTAGCGTAAAAACATGTCTGTGAGAATATTCTCTGAGAAGAGAATAGTTCACAAACCAGTAGAATGTCTTCTCTCCATCTGTTGCTCACAATAATATTTTCTGTCTTTGTCTTCAACGCGCCAAAATCTAGAACCATCAGTTTAGTCTCTTCGGTCCCGCTTCGCTCCAACTGCACATACAAGCCTAGTGTTTGAACAACGAAGCCGCCAGACCACACCGCCGCTGCCTCCGCTGTCGAGTGTTACCAAGTTAGGGAAACTCCCAGTCTTGAGATCCCAGATTTTAACAGTTCCATCATCTGAAGAAGTAATCACAAACTTCTGGCTGAACTGCAAACAGGTGACTGCACTTGATGTTTTATTTGGTCCTGATCCAAGAAGAAAAGTAGTAAGTAAAGATGAAAATTTCAAATCATGAATCAACAAAATTATGAACAAAACAATCAAACTTTCTATTACTTTTTATAAAAGTGTTTTGAAGAAAAAGAATGAAGAAAATGAGTATTCACTCATTTCCTGTTTCAAAACAAAATAAAAAATCTACATGCTGTTCTTTTTTCTCGATCACCCTTAGACTGATGTACCAGGATTTCTGATAAACCCCATTCATGTAAATCTGATTCATGCAGCCGAGCATGGGTGATTTTGTTCATTTTTCGGCGCCATTTGGAGCTTTTGCATATCCTTCGCGATGTCCCCGGTTTAGCCTGCGCTATTGGCTTCTCCGTAAACATTTGGCTGTCCCTAGCCACCTGCAAGGCAGCAGGTAGCTTTCGTTATAGTGAAAGTTTCTTTATAAGAGCAAGGAATGAAGAAGAATGAGTATTCACTCATTTTCAATCTGTTTAAAAAAACAACTAATCTACATTTTTCAATATCCTTTGTGTCTCATTTGACACATAAGGATTCATACACTGCATAGCCAAAATATGAAATAAATGTGTAAATTTTTCATAATATAAACCGATTGTTCAAAAAGGTGTAACTTGTAAAACATATTCAAACAGATTTTGGAAAATTATAGATTATCTGTTAATAGAAGTATTTGGAACAAAATTTTTTTGATGGTCACTATCATTTTTTTGGGAACTTGAAAATTTGCTTGGGTACTTCCCCATAAACATCATATTTACGTGAACGGGATTATAAACTTCTTTACCGAAATTTCATACTAGAATCATTTTTCTTTCTGCTGGCAAATTACGTTTGCACAAGGGCCCAAAAACCTATCAGACTTACCATTTCTCTGTGCTAAGTCGGTTTGCTTTTTACGCCCATAACAACCGTGAGTTTAGATCTTCTGAACTTTCGCCATTTTACTTGGGGGTCAACGATATCCAGAAAGCTAAATAAAATTTGAATTTTTTTTATATTTAAACATTATTTTGTTTCAGTTGATTTTGTATTTAGTATCAACCGTACATTAAATATCCCACACCAGATCTAGCTGTCCAAAGTGAAAACCCTTCATAATATAGAAATAATGACTGACTGATCTTTATCGTACACTATTCAGATTTACTTGAGAAGTCTCATATTATTGTGATTTCAGAATTAAAATAACTAGTGAATCATATCAGTATTCTGTTAATTTTTTCAATATAGGATTTTTGTTTAAAGTTGTGCATTAAATTGCACTCATTGTTAGCTGCAATGAAGCTCTGGACAAAATATAGTCTAGTAGTAATTTCAAATGAACTATTGAAGATCATCTAGCTTTTATGTAAACTTCTACTGTGACTTTTAATTTGTTAGTGGTTAACCTAAATGTGATCATTTATATTTACTCCACATATATAAATGATTTACCAAATAAGTATCCACATGTTTGTATGTGAGTTTGCATGCATAAGTAAATATATAAAACTCACACTACCCAAAAGGTCACTCAGAACAGCACAACATGTTGCAGATAAATCAAGAAATATATGAATACAAAATTAACATCGATGTTAGAGTAATAATTTACCAATATGCTTTTATTATTTTCTAAATTGTTTTGGTTGTGTGGAACATATGAGCACTAGATCAAGTTTCAATAAATAATATTCATTATGATCTCCCCATGCAACTGACTTCAACCTTGCAATAACATTAAATATATTTACTACTTTATTTTAAAAACTGGAGATTGAGGTTGTGTGAATAATTTACTCAGAAAGTGTTAAAGCTTGACCATCATTGCAAGACTAAGGTAAAATGCATGGGGAAATTAGAAATGATATTATTCAATGAAATTGTTGATCTAGTAGTCAATACATTTAAAACAATCAAAGTTTTTGACAAAAAATGAAAAAACACTGAAAAATATTTACCTGTACTTCAACTATATATAAATTAGGATTTATATAAAGATTGATTTGCTATAGCATTGTGTTTATTACTTTGATTAATCAATTTTACCAAAGTAAGTCATACACAAAGCTTTCATATACATAAAATGTGCTTGTTCAATGATGTCATTGAAGACATGATGCAGATTTCATCACTAATTATCACATTTAGTTAAACCCAAACAACAAATTAAAAAGTCCAGTAAGTTACACAAAAAAAAAAATGTAGATGATCTGCAAAGTTCATTTGAAATTACTACTAGTCTATATTTTGTCACAGAGCCATTGCAGCTGCAATGAGTCAATTTAAATGGCACAACTTAAACATGAACTGCCTATAATTAAGAAAAGAAAATTAAAGAATATGATATGATTCACTAGTTATTTTAATTCTGAAATCACAATACAATAATATGAGACTTCTCAGAAAATTTCTGAATAGTGTAGTATAAAGATCGGTCCAGTCATTATTCGTATCGCTGACAAAGGGTTTCACTGACAGCTAGTTTTAGTGTGGATATTTAATATTATGTTGATACTGAACAAAAGTCAACTGAAAGGCATAAATAATGTTTGAAATATAAAAAAAAATTTTTGTATTTAGCTTTGCTTGACACAAGTAAAATGACGAAAAGAATTACAGAAGATCACAAACTGTACAGCGGTTGTTATGGACGCTAAAAGCAAACCGACTTGTGGGCACAGAGAAATGGTAAGTCGGGTAGGTTATTGACGCGCAGACGTAAAGGTTCTAGAAGAGAGAAAATGATTATAGTAATGAAAATTTCGTGAAAGAGAAGTTTATAACCAGTTGCACGAACATTATGTTTTGGTGTAAACAAAATTTTTAAGGTTCCAAAATAATGGTAGTGACCATCAAAAAATTTGCCCCAAAATAGCTTCTACTTAACATATAATCAAAGAATTTTCCAGATCTGTAGAATATGTTACAGTTACACATAGAACAATCGGGTTTTTCTATATGAATGCACATATTTCATATGAAGAATTTTTTACACGCTGTTTCATCAAATTTTATCAAAAACACAATGGCTGACTTGTGTGAAATTTATTTACCGTCACGACTCGCTGGGAAAAAAGTAGAGCAAATTATTAAAAGAGCGTGTTGGTACAACCCTGAAAGATATTTCTATTATTACCATGCTTGATAAAGACTTTAGTCAAAACGCGTTTTTCATTGTTTGCTGTATATTATTTTTGTAATTTGTAAAACTACAGTATTTTTGGGTTTTTTTCGGGTTTTACCATTGCACAGTTTTATAATCTTCACTTATATTGATAATTATTGTACATTCTGACGTCTTTCCAACAATTGTTTCCAAGTCAGGCCATAATCTTTTTACTGTCTTTTCCACAGTTATTCTCTGTTTCCTGTATGTTAAGATTTTTTTTCCAACTGAGAGTTGTCCTAACCAACCTAACTTATTTTAAATGCATGCCCAAACCATGCATCTAACTACTTAAAAAAAGTAGTACTAACTGCTTAAAAAAATGGGTGAAACATTTCTGGAGACCATGACACCAAATGTACATTAGATCAAATGTATTCGCCAGTGGTTCCCCGGGGGCCCAAATTTGGGGTGTAAAAAAATAGAACCACTGTTACCCTCCGAATGTGAAAGAGGTGACGGGAAAGTTTGGCAAATGGGATCACGTGCCCTAAACATGTACAAGTCATGGGGTTTAAAGGGCCTCCCAAAAACCAATGTGAAACTTATCCCGTTTTGGTAATGATCAAAATATCAAAAAGAGGATTAAAATTGGCCGAAAAACAAACCAAAGAAGAAAAAGGGAGTTGAAACTTTTAGGCCCCCCTTTCCCCTCAGCTAAAATTAGCATCTGCCCAGGGATGAGGCCCAGAAAATGATGAAAATGTTGGGTGCATTTGCAGTTGAGTGATGTTTAAGTTCTTCTTCTTCTTTTTCCCCAGCGATCCCCTCCCCCGGGCCAATTTACTGTGGACCACCTGGGCAGACAGTTCAGGTCTGTCGGGTTTTCCCCCAAAGCAGTTTTCGGGTTTTACTGGGTGGGGCCCACATGTTGTTTCCCAGCTCACAAAAAAGGACAGTCTTGCAGGATTGCTCTGGTGTCTTTTTGCCTGCGGGCCCCCTGGCAGAGGCTGTTTAAACTTATTCCTGGTCTGTATGTGTTTGTTGAGTCTCAGTGCCCGGGCTTGTAGTAAAAATATAATAAATTGGTCTTTTCTTAGGTCTTTGGGGTTTTTTCCATAAATCATATCCAGTGTTTGTTTTCCCAAATCTCCCGCAGATTTTCTCTGATGAGGTTTTGACCTTTTGAAAAAAAAGGAAAAAATTTTCCCTTTTTGGCCCTCCCCCTCCTTATTAAGACATCAGCATTTCATTGCCTGAAATCCACAGGAGATGGAACCCCTGAAGAATTTCGCCCCTGAAAGCTGAGCAATTTCTCTTTGTGTTTTTGTCTGTGCTGCCAGTGGTTTACCCCTCCAGGGCTTGTAAAAAGCTGACAATGGGGTCTGAAAGAAAAAACCCGCCAGCTTTTTAATGTGCTGTGCCCATCAGAAGGGTTTGAGTTCTGTTTTGTAGTTGGAACATATTCTTCCAGAAAGGACCGTTTAGAGACACAGTGGTAGCACCCTGGGTGCCAAATTTACCTCCTGCTCCACCATTCATGGTTGCCCCCCCCATTGCCGATCCATCTGTGTAAATTCTTTTTCCAGCTGTTTTCCCCGGAAACATGTAATGGGGGATTTTCCATTGTTGCTTTTTCATTTTAGATTGGGCCCTCCCATTTTTGCTTAATAATTTAGGGATGGAGGTTGAGAAGTTTAGTGGTACTGAGTTTTTCCCCCAAAGTGATCAAAAGCAATTCTTCAGGTAGGGAATTATGATTTAGTAGTTCCAAGTTGATTTTCCCTATTTTTTTTGCTTTGTGGTTTAGACTTTGTGGTTTTTAGTCTGTTCTTTTTTCCCTAGCCATTTTTTAAAGCAAGTGGATGGTGAGGATTTTTTGATCCTTTCAGTCTTTAGAATCATTTTTCTTTTTCCTTTTTGTCTTTAAAGGGCGGGATTTTGGGTTCCCTTTTTCCATTTTTCAATTGGTGTAGATTTTTTTAAAAAATAAGGGAGACACCTGTTTTGTTTTTTTTCCCAATCGATTTGTTTGGGGGGGCTGCTGATATCCATTGGATGATGCATATTAGGGTTCGGCCCCCCCCACCAGTGCAACCTGACCCAGGATTCGAATATCAGCCCCCCAGGTAGTTCCAGCCAGCCCTCACACTTTTTCCCCTCACCCCTTTCTGTTTGTTTCCATTTGTGATTTTTCCATGTCAGACGACGTCGCTTAACCCCAAAAAAGGTTGGAGTGGGGAAAGGTAAACATATCATCTTTAAATTTCAGTCTAAAATGTTCTTCCTTTGTTGAAATAAAAAAGCTGTTATATTTTTGCCCCGGGTTTTTTCTAGACCCCATTTACTTGCCCACAATGCCGCTTTTCCAGGCTGGCCGGGGAGTTTAAAGAGAGGGGCCCCAAAACTGGGGGTGTACCACACAGCTAGATCATCAGCATGGAGAAAGGATACATGTTGGGCAGATTTTGGGGCAGATTATTAATATATACCAGGAAAAGCAATGGGGAAAATTACGCTGCCCTGTGGGACCCCCTGCTCTTAATTTGAATCTGGGACTGTACCCCACCCAAATTTTTACAGATCTTGTCTAGGGGAAAAAAAGTTTTTTATCCAAAAGAAATTCAAATTTTTATTCCACGGAAAGAGTTTTGGTGAAAACCTTCCAGACTTTGTGAAGGGCCCCGGGTTTGTCAAGAACACTGTGGGGGTTTTTCTTTTTTTGGGAAAGCCTTTTTCCCTATGCCCCGGGGTATGCCACTTGGTAAATAATTGCCTATGCTGCCTGTAGCCTGTCGGGGCGGGATCCATTTTTAAGGGTTTGGGTTCTAAAACCATGGAGTCTAGTGGGTTATTCTCTCCAGCATTTTGCAGGTGCAACAGCAAACTTATGGGTCTGTAGCTCTGCGGATCCTTTTTTCTTTTTCCATTTTTTGAGAATTGGGTGGATTGGGCTTTTTTCCAGATGTCTGGGACTTTCCCTGTTCCAACTATTTTTAAAAAATTTGGAGTAGAAGACTCTTGCCATTCCCTTTGTTTGAGCATGTCGTTTTATACCCATCTGGTCCCCCGGGCCTTTTCGATTGGCTTTTCATGTTTCTGGGCCCAGTGGGGGTGATGTCTACTCATACAGGGTTCACTTGTTTCTTTTTTGAATGTAGCATTTTTTCTCACTTCTGACTTCTTTCCCCTTTCCCTGGCTTAGAGGGATGGGCTTTCTTGCTTGTAACACTGGGCCATCAGGGTGGCTGGTCGCTTTTCCCGTGGGAAATTGTTCTCCTTGCTGAAACTGTTTTCCCCCCAGATGGGTGTCATCGTTCCGGGCTTTTTTAAGTCTCCCCAACCCCTTTTAGTATCTTTTTCCATTTCCAAAAAAGGGGGTCTTTTCTTTCCGGGTTTTCTAAATGCTGGGCCCCTTTAAAATAAAGGGCCCCCCTTTCCCCTATTGTGTTGATTTTTTGGGCCGTTGAGGCGGTTCCATTGTATTTCTGGCCCGCAAAAAGCCATGGAGAACTTCCATCCTGGTGTCCCAAAATGGTTTTTAGTTTTTTTTTCCTCCCCCTGGGTTTTTAAAACCTTTTGCAGCATCTAAAAAAGGCTTTATTGAATGAACGGGATCTCTGTCCCCTTTTCCCCGATTGATTAATTTTTTTTTTACTTGTTTAGTTCTTTGGGAAAAGCTTTCCCTTTTGCCGTAATTCCCAACCCCCGGGGGGGGGGTTGTAAAAATTCCCCCTTTTTAATGTTATTTTGGGAGTTTCACCTTTATGGTCACCCTTTCCCAAACTGGTCGAAAACTTGCCTTTCGGGTTTTCCTGTGAATTGTTTTGAAAACCAGATCTTTGGGGGCTTTTTTTGCGCCACCCCTCGGAGTCGGTGAGGGGGTCATCTGGGTGGTTGAGAATGGTGAGACTGTTGGTGATCAGCCATTCTTCCCAAAGGGTTTCCCTCGAGGATCTGGGGTGTCAAGCTTAGCCGGGGGTGGCTGTTGGGAAATCTCCTACTATAAACAAGTTGTCATCTTTTAACTTTTATAACTTCCCGCTCAGTTTGAATGGAGGGGTTTGGGGAGATATTTGGGTTTGTGTCATCTTAGTTTTTGGGTAAAGTTGGGGCAGCTTGAATTCTGTGCTCATCTGTTGGGCCTGTAAATTCAACTGGGGATGGGTTCTAACTAGTGTTACCCACTCCCCCCTTATGTCTATTTTTCTATCCCGACGGAAGGTTTCAAATCCTAAAGCTGAATTTTTTCCCCCCTTAAAAAACCCCCTTGGATACAGCAGATGTCAATCTTTTTTGCCGCAGGCGCCCCCTTAGCCCCGTTTTTTTTTGGTTACCCCCTTTTGCATTCCATTGCATAATTGTGAGGGGGGGTTTTTCCTTGCTGCCAGTAGTAATACCCCCGTCCTCCCCCGGCTTTCAAAAAACAACAGGGCCAGTAGCTAAAGGGTTGGGCCCCCCAAAAAAGGGGGCCGGGCCCCCCCCACCTGGCTGTTTCCCATGGTGGTGGGACCACAGTTATATAAATATTTGGGATGGCCATTTGAGTTGTTCGTTGTCGCCCCCCCCAAAAAATGGCTGACACATTTTGTTTTTGAGGACTTTTTTTGGGGGGTTGTTTCTAGACAGTTGCAGTCCTGCTGGCCGATCTGCCTTTCCCGGGGTTTTTCTGGGGGTGCCCCACTTAGATGACTTCAGTCTTCTTTTTGCCCGGGGTCCCCCAAAACTTTTTGCAGGGTGTGCTCCCTGGGGCACTGTAGTTTTAAACCCCTTTTGCTTAAGGAAAATGTCATAAAATGAAGACAAGACGGATGTCCTCCTCAAGAGAGAGAGAAAGTGCTATTTGGGCCCCTAGCTGGGGGGTGGGTTTGGGTTTCAGCCAGGCATTTAAATACCCGTGGGTTCTGAAATGTTTACCTTATGAGGCCCCATCCTGCCCCCTCTTTTGGGCTGGCCCCACCTTTTAGTCTGTTCGGCTTGGTTAGACCCCGCCCGGAGTTAGACTCCCCCGAATAGCCTGAAAAAGGGTCCCAAAACAAACCCCCCAAACCCCCCATAAAGGGAGGCTAATATGGGGGGGGGAAAATTCAGGGGGATGTATTGATGATTATGCAAGAGAATGGAAAAGATATGCACACATTTGGTGCATTGAAAGAAAAAAAGTGGATATCTTTTTTTCAGGACTTGGCCATCAACCAAGGGAAATTTCGTCGACTGTCTAGTCACCATTTTACGTTTAGTTGTTTGTCATTGCTTTTCTGATTGTTGGGGGTCTATTTTTTCTGTTCTTAAAACTCCCAGGGATGAATTTTTTTCCCCAAATATGCCCCCTGCAAAGTTTGAACCAATTTTGCTTCAAAACCGTCCATAGTGGAGTTTAAAATTTGGGGCCCTTGGGTTTGATCAAATTTTTACCGGGAGTTTATTCACCAACCGGGGTTTTTTTTTTTCCCCTGGGCCCAAATTTTTCTTTTAGCTTAAAAAAAATGCCCTTTAAAAAATTTGGGTTTTTTATATTCCCAAAATTTAAGATAAAAAAGAATGTACTTTCACAAAAAAATTTATTTATCCGAAAATATAATTTTTTAAACTTTGTGAAAATATTAGCAGTATAAAAAACCAATTAAAAAATTTTGAGAATAAAAATCCCCTTTAAAGGGGCCCTTTATGAACAATACATTGAATAAACCGTCTAACACGTACCAAGGGCCTTTATGAACAATAAATTTAATAAATCAGTCTAACAGTTTTTTACATACATAATCCATTTATGAATAAATGAACATTAAGAAAATAGTGACAGAATGTATGGTTTATTAAATTTTCACAAACTAGATCAGACCATTCAAAAAATTTTTAAGTTTTTTAGTCACATGGTATTCAAAAATGAATGGTAACCCATTTCAATTTATTTTAGAAAAGCTGATCTTTTTTCGTATCATTTAAAATCATTTTAAGAGTTTCCGTTTATAAATCTTTCGAACAAACAAAAAATTTTTTTTCAAAAAAAATAGTAAGTGTCTTTGAAACCCAGTCCATAAATTAAGTTTTTAACCCCATGTTCCATTATCAATCAGGGAGCTATGCTACATATTTCTACAGGTGCAAAATTGTAAAAAATTATAAATGCAAATATAAACTTTTAGCTCATAAATACACCTACACGTTTACTCCCCCCAAATGTTAAACACGCCCAGTTGTATACCCACATTTTAACATAGTCGGCATTCCCAGATAAAAATATTTTTTTTAAGCCCAAAACCACTGGTCAAGGATGGGGTTTAGGGGTGTGTGACAATTCCCCAGATTCCACGTCCCATGCGGGGGAACGGAGCCACCATACATGAACCCCATCAAACTGAAGAAACAGTAAAATAGAATGTGTTTTAATGTTGAGAAGAAAAAAGAATATATACACTATTATACTGTATGATTAGAAATATCACCAGAAAATAAAAAAAAAATGAAATACAAACTAGAATAAAAGTGGCCCCCCGGGACTGAGCAGGTTGTCTCCTACCACCATCACATATCATGCCGTTGGGTGATAGAAGGAAGTGTTTTGTTGTTATCATCCAGCTGAATCCCCAAAATTGTTTAATATGATATTTCCCTCTGTGAAAATGTTTATGTCAGTATTTATGTTGTTGTGGACATCAAAAGCGGGGTGGGCATAATTTCACCCAGGAACACTTTAAAAGACAACAAATGCAGTGGTTTGACATTTAATGAAATGAAATACAACACCAAAAAACAGCATACAAAAAAAATAGATGGGGATAGGCAAGAAGACAGAAAAGATGGATAGACAATATCAAGCCACACTACATAAACAGGGATATAACACAAAAAGGGCGTCTCTGGCCCCTAGAACCAAATTAAACTCCCCCCCTATGACCAATCGTAAGGGCCCCAAAACCATCTTCCACCTGGGAATAGAAAAGACTTGGGGTGTTTTTAAACCCTTTTTTTTTTTCCCTTTTTTCTTTTTCCGGCCCAATCAGGGTTCATTTTTGGGAAACGATTTTTTGAAAATTGTTTTCCCAACTTAAATCAACCATTGTAAATTATTTAATGGCACCGGTCTAAGTAGTAATTATACCCCTCGCCCAAACACAGTTTTTCTCCCGATTCAAATTCTCTGTTATGCCCTTAAACGGGCGGCTGCCCGGACAGTAGGTTAACCCTTTATGGGCTCTCAATACACCGAAAAACTATAATATCCAGGACCCCCCGGGGATATCAATATGTGTAAAGTGTGTCAGTACCCTTCTTCCCAATGTTTGTTTACAGTAAAAAATGGAATATTGTACCTTAAAAGCCTTTCAAAATTTTAAACCACCTGTGATTTGATGTGATCTGTCTAAAATGATTTGGTTTTGCCATTTGACCACAAGTAAAAAAAATAGATTTCCAAAATTTTTTTTCTGGTGTTCCCTGCCCCAATTTCCCCTCTTCCTTTGCCTTGTAGGTTTTGCAGTGTATATTTTTGTTTTTCCGGGCCCGCACCACGAAATTTTCTTTGTCCTTTTTTTTGCCTTTTTCTTTTTAAAACCTAAAAAAAGGGGGAATTTCATTAGGGAAAACAATTGTTTTTGTAAAGAAACTTTTGAATTTCCCTTGGGAGGTAAAATCTTTTTCTCGGGTCCCACAACTAATTTTGGAATCATCCCCTTTTGCCCAACACTTTTGCCTAAACTGTACATCTAATTTTGCCCCCTGTGAAATTGTAAACACCTGTGTAATGTCCCAAACCATTTTAGCACCTTGCCCCGCTTAAATGAAATAAGGAAAACCCAATGTAATATTTGGGAAAAATGTTTAAACGATAAGATTCAAAAAAGTTTTCTTTCTTTTTTTCACCGTTAGGGGTTGGCCCATTTGTCGGGTCTTCTTTTTTTTGCATTTGGTGGTGGGATTTTATTTTTCTTTTCAAATTCCCACCATCTAACCATTTTTCCATGGTCTTCCCCTTGTTTTTTCCCGATGTTTGTTGTAGAAGATTGTAACTTGGGTTTTGGCATTCCATTAAGTGGCCAAAATTCATTCTTTTTGTTTTTTATGAACGAGGTTTTGAAACCTTTTTTTTTGCGATTTGGGATTTGTTTTTTCGTGTTTTAAAATTTAAACGGATTTCAATTATTATTTTTTCCCCCTTTTTTTGTCAAGGGTTTTAAAAATTTTCTCTTAAACAAAAGGTAAAAAATCTTTTCATCTTTGCTTATTTTCCCAAAAATTTTGGTTAAAAATGGAGTAGCATAAGCATTTTTTTTGATCCCTCTCTCTCTATCTAGTTTTGCCTTCGTGAATAGGGCTTCAAAGATTTAATTCTTTCATTTGGGTTTTTTTTAGTCCCATTGGGGATGTCAGAATTAGTCAACATACAAATAAATTTTAATAAATATAAAAAAGGAAGCCCATAGTTGTAGAGATAGGTAATAAAAGAGTTCATCTATCTACTTGACACCAGGGGGTTTGTGGGTTCTATCCCCTACTGAGTTCTACACATGTGAAAGAATTTGGGCTCACCCCCCGAAAAGGGGTAAAAAAGGGAATGACTTACATTAAGGCAAAGGTAGGGTTTAAAAAAAAATTTTTCAGCTCACATGGTTTTCCCAAGAGGAGTTTCGTGGAAGTTGATCAAATGGTTCTGGAGGACGAATGCATGGGAATGCCTAATGTCCCGAGGTTTCAATAACAAAACCCACATAAAAAAAAAAATGAACTTGTTAAAAACTTTAGAAATTAAACAACACTCATTACTTACGGGTTGTCTGTAAAGACTAACCTGAAGTTGATGATGACCCAATTATGTGACACCATTTTCTGCATTCCAGACTTTGGCGGGGTCAGTTGAACCACTAATAACCACTGTCCTGACCTGTGAACCACACACCTCCAGGGGGACCAATCAGATTTGGAAACACTGACAATAGACCGAAATCATAATTCATGGTATGTTTGAACTTCACACAAAGAAACAACCAACAACACAAATTATAATGATCACCTTCTTTCCAGGAGACAAGAGTTTAGATCATGTAGTGTGTTCCTAAGGTTCTGAAGGGTTTAAAGTTCTCAACCCCAGGTAAAAAAGGTTTTTTGTCGGGCAAAAAAAAAAATGAACCGAACAGTTTCGGGTACCCCTCCATGGCCATTAAACCCCCAGCCCAATGTTCGAATTCATTCTGATTTTTTAAAAGTTTGATGGTTTCGTATCTTAAATTTGCTTGTTTCGGGACATCCCGGTTTGTGTTTAAATTTTGGTTTGGATAACTGGGGATTTACAAAAGAGGAAAAGGGACACCCCTTCACATTTCCATATTCTTCAAATGCTCATTGAAAGCATTTTATGTCTATTTCTGATTCTAAAATATCAGTCATTCACTTAATAAGAGCAAGTTATTACAAAAAAATCACTGAATTTGGGAAAGGCATGCCTGTATGGGGAACGCTGATAAAAGGAAAAGCGATCCCAAAAAATCATCAGGGGTGCCATATGGCCCTGACTACCCTGAATTAAAGTGGCGAAACAAGAAAATTACAAAAAATCGATCAATACGAGGATCATCTTCTTCTTTGGTGTTTCACCAATTTTTTTCCAAAACGGTTTTTTTACTTGGTTTGACCCCAAGAAAACTTCAAATTTAGGACAGGGCACCCGACAAAAACCCCCCTTCCCCCTTTACACAGGGTGGGGGTAACGTGTTTTTTTTCCCCCAAAAATTTTGGGGCCGAACCACTGGAGTGGGGATCTAAATTAAAAACCCTGAAGGGGGTTAGGGAATGCCTGTAGGGGGACATAATAAGGAAAGCAGGCCTTCAGCAAATATCGGGTCAGAAGTGTCATACCATGCGAGTGACTAAGCCTGAATTTAAGCGAAAAAATTTTATGGTAAACGGAAAAGAGTACCAAAACATCAACATTAGTTCACAAATGACATTAATTGGACAACAATCATTGCACTTGATGGATAATCATTTGTGCCCCATCTTTTCCAAACTCTGAGCACAGAAAAGGGTTTCTGATGAAATTTGAAGATGGTAAATTTTGGGAATTTGAATAAATTTTAATAATTTTCCCCCGAGAAAGGGCTTTGAGAATAATTTTATCAATACCCAAAAAATGACAAAAGAATGCTGAATTTTTCTCAATGTCCCCAGGCCCCATGAATTTAAGATCCAAAATGTTTGTGGGAATTTTAGTTCAATATCTTCAATTAATTTTGCCAGGAAAAAATTTTGCAGCCTACATATCAGTTTTCCCCCTGAAGCAAGATATCTTTTACTTTTTCCCCAAAAATGTACCTCCAGGTGGTAATAAATCTTACCTCCCATTAACAGACCAGACTTTTTGAGTGTTGTCATCTGATCCATCTATTTTTCCCCCAAAAATTTCCCAACAGGTAAAAACATCAACCTTTAACACTGAAAAGAAACAATGTTAAAATATTTTTTGATCATTAAACTATTTAATACAATATACAAAACCATGAAAATTCATGTTTACTATACTAAATTGGGGTTAAAAAGGAATTAGAGGGCTGGTCCCAAGGGGGGCCGGGTTCAACCAGGGAAAAAAGTTTTTTTCTGTCAGGGGAAAAAAAAATTTAACCTGAAAGTTTAAAGATGTAAGATAAAATACAAAAAAGGGGGGAAAATTTATTGCATTAAGATATGGGAAATCAAAGGGGATCAAAAAAAAACACAAAGCTGAGAATCTTTTAATCAAATGGGGGTGTGCTGTTCATGGTCGGCATGGAAAAAACAAAAAAAACCCAGAAAACTGAGACCTTCATTAATGGATGTTTATGTGAATAGACGGACGAGAGGGGATGATAAGAAAACGGAAAACCCGAGAAAAAAAGCCAAGAACCAGGAGAAAAGCGCTGGCATCAATAGGTAACTGAAACCCACGAAGCATTCAAGAAGACCCGGGGAAGAAAGGGTGGGCTATAGCCGGATAGGAAAAAAGAAAAAAAATTGGGGAAGGAGATGGCGGAGGCTGGAAGAAGTTTGCTGAAAACCGTTTTTGGGAGTTGAAAGGTGAAGAGAAAGCACAGAACAGCCATGTGGTCCCGTTTTTTTGGGCTAGCCATGTTACAAAACCAAGGCTCTCCCCCCCCCCCATCCCCCCAAAAATGGTACAGGCAGTAAAAAGGGTCCTTTCACCTTCTCATTCTTGCTATTAAATGAGTTTTACAAAGACAAATGGTTTGGGGATAAGGTATACTGATGACAGAATATACAAAGGGGTCTGGGAAAAACATATCTCAAAAAATAACTACCATCTATCAACCTCCTCCTGTCCCAATTTTAAAATTCTTCGAAAAAATTACTGCATATTCTGCTGTTTTCTTTAATTTTCCCCATGCCAGGCCCTCTTTCAATTTTTTTTCAACAGTTATTCTCCATATTTCCAGACAAAAATAAAGTTTATCCCAATGTATGTTTTGTAATCTTTATGCCCCTTATAAAACTGTTTTTTTTATCAAAGGGCATGCCGGATCCTGTCTCTCCCCAAATCCTCCTTGGCAGTTAATCAGTTCGACATAGATTTTTTTTAATGGGTCAGACCATCCCAAAACTTCTTTGCCCCCCCTTTTTTCCCCCGAATTTTTCCTGTTGTGAAATGTTCTTTTCCTCTTACATTAAACCCAAAAACCTTGATGGTTGATTTTTTTATTCTTTTATAAAGGGTTTTTTGTGCAGCCGTTTTAAAAAAATTTTTTTCACTGCCCCTGGGAAATTTTTTAGATTCTTCTGTATTGAAATAACAGTGAAAACAAAAATTAAAAAAGGGATCGGAATGTGAACTTACTTTTGAGGGTTTTTATCCAGTCCCCCAAATTTTTTTCTATTTAGTCCGCATGAAGGAAAAATTTGTAGGGGGCGCAGTGTGCCTGCGCAAAGACCATTTTTCATCAATTGTTTTTTCTATTTTTTCCCCCATAGTAAATTGCTTTGCAAGGACACGCCAGTACCGCGGTTCGAGCTCTAAGAAGGTCCCGTGGGTCCAGGAAGACAAAAAAATATAAAGGCCCGCTGAAAAATGACAATAAGACTTCAGATCAGCTGTCATAGGATGAGATAAATTTACAGACATTAAAAAGCCAATACATCTCTTTTCCCGTCGCCTCAACCGGGTATGTAATTCGTTAACGCCCAAACACAGACAGTGATTAGTTCTTTCCTATAAGAAGTCTTTCAGTTTTATTCTCTTTTTACCTCACTATTTTTTAAACTTGTTATTCTAATAGGTTGTCCGTTTTTTTTTTATATATATATATATATATATATTTTTTATTTATTAAGTGTTATAATTTTTTTTTGCTTCCTTTTAATTACCCGTGGAAACTAAAAAATAATTTTTGGAAAGGTTAATTTGTCCAATATGTGACCAAGTTTTCCAAACCCATTAATTATTTTTAATTATTAAAAAAAAAATTTTTAAAAATATCTATTTTATTTTTTAAAAAATATAATATAAAACGGGGGTTTTTTAAAAAATCCACCCATTATGATATACTTTTTCTTTATCACCGCCAACCTCCCCAAAAAATTTATTATGGGAAATCTGATTCATGAACCTACATTGGTGTTTTCTCCCTCTTCAGCACCATTTGGGCTCTGTGCTTATCCCCGCGATTTTCCCGTTTCCCGCCAGCGCCCGGTCCCTCCGTCTGTAGCCATCTAGTGTTTTTTTCGGGGTTGGCACCCCCCCCCAAACCTCCTTGTTGTTTTTTACGACATGCGGGTAACAGAGTTCATTTTCACACCCCAATTTGGGCCCCCGGGAACCACTTGGGGGAAGTCAAAACCTTTTCATACCCGTTTGACACAGATTTCCCCCTAAAGATTTCCAATGTTGCCCCTTTATAATTTTTTTGTTGGATAATCTTCTTTCCCAATTTTTTCCGTGTTTTTTTGAATTTGGGCCTTCTTTCCCCTCCCAAAGTCCCCGGGGGGTTGTTTTCATAAAGTTCTTACATTCTAACATCCATCAAATGTAATTTGTGTGACAAAAACATATAATAAGTTTTACTTAATGTATTGTTTAAATTTTTTTAATGACAAAAAAAATTTCAGTTTATTCTTCAATTGCATCTTAAACTTGGAAAGTAAGTCTATGTGTGCTATTCCCCCAATGCAGCAGATCTTAAAGTTCTCACATTGCTTTCTCAAGTGATGTTGGTTGCCCCTCTTCTCATCCCGTATTACATGATGTTTGTTGAGTTAACCCCATTTCAATCAGGGGGTTTAATGTCTCAGATTATGTTTCCCATATTTATGAACAAGGGATTTTTGTGTCCAAGTTACATTTTTTAAAAATTATTCCAAAGCCTTTATTTGGGGGAAAAATTTCCCAGCTGAGATCTGCAAACTGAAAAATAATAACAAAAAAAATAAAAACTTTTTAAATAAGTTCAAACCTCCCGAAAAGTGAGATGAAGTTTTTCTGAACTGAGGCTCTATGACCTGCATCATGTGTCTTTCTTGTGTTACAAAATTAATCAATTTATCAACAGCCATCATCCTCTCAGCATTACCCCAACCCCGAACAAAAGCAAACAAAAAATAAAATTCTCAGCTTAAAAAATCTATTTTATCCTTTCCGTTCCCGGGTGATCATATTTTTTAAAAAAATTTTAAGGCCTTTTTCCTTTTATAAAATTTTTTCTGTACTGCAACAAACTTTCAACCTCTTCCCAGTTCTTCCATGTTTTTTTTAAAATCCAGGTCCTTTTTCCATCTACTGTCCTGGGGACCTGTTCCCCGCCATCCCCACTGGCATCAAATATGATCAGTCCACCTCCATCTTCTAAGTGGTCCCAGTGATCGTTGTTCATTTTAAAGCTCTGCATGTTATTGTAGTTTTAATTTTATTCGGGATTTTCTTAAACATTCCTTTGACATGTTTCCCGTTGTGTAGATGTTTTGGGGAAAATTTCCACCAACTCTGTATAATAACATCCCAGGAAAACTTCCATTTAATTTTTGTTTTGTATTAAAATTCAACCCTTTGGGCCCTTTCCCTATTTTGTTTGTACAGTATAACCCCCTTATCTCCTGGGGTTTAAATCGCCAACCCCCATTAAGTCGAGCGAAGTGGAACCCCCAAATTTCTTTGTCTTAGCATTTTTCATGGATATCTACTTTTTTGTCGAACCTAATATCTAACAAAAGAGGGAAATTTTCCATTTCGTTGGATCCTCCCCGACCAGGTGTTCTTATCAAGTAATATATACGTCCCCAAAATTGGCGGTGTTGACTAGTAAATAAAATTTGTACAGAATCGCGGGGTTTTTATTTTATATTGGTAAATTTTGGGTGTTATTGGGCCCTATGCCTTTTTTGTTCAAACTTATGAATTTTTTTAGCATGCCCACCTTATCAAACAAATAACAGGATGTACATTCTTTTACTAACGGCATCATGCATAAAGAAATTTCAAGCACATTTTATTTTCGCCATATTTTTTTCTTTTCGATCCGGGGTTTTCCCGCGCTTTTTGGAAACCCTAGGTCAAAATAAACCGGGGTTTTTGTATAACAAATTTTACTTATTCTTTACTTTTCCCAAAGAATCATTTTACAAATCACCCTCCCCCGGGTACTGTACTTCCCAGGTATACAAACCTGAACTTTCTTTTGATTTCATTTTGAACATAATTGTGTTTTCTTATATTTTTTTAATTCCTCAAGTTTTTTTTCCTATTAAATTTAGTCCTAGAGCTTTCTGAAGCACAATATATTAATATATTTTTATTCACCTACTTGTCACATGTTTTAGCTTTGCTCATTCTCGTGGGCATTTTTTCTGGAACTTTTTTGTTAAACAACTTGAATGTATACTCTTCTTAAACCCCCCGGGAAATTTTGTGTTTTTTTTTTTCCCATATTTGGGGGAGAAAATTTGCTGTCTTGCAGATCCAGAGGCTCAAACAACCCAGGGGGTAGTGCAATGCTCAAT
This sequence comes from Arion vulgaris, assembly GCA_020796225.1. NCBI lineage: Eukaryota > Metazoa > Mollusca > Gastropoda > Stylommatophora > Arionidae > Arion > Arion vulgaris. The sequence continues at coordinate 4,179 of JADZMA010000744.1, read as the reverse complement.
GTTGTGGAAACTCCTAAATAGTCCATAAACCCTTTTTCTTTTTTTTATTTCTCCATCAATTCATGAATGAGTTTGCATTCTTTACAACCGTTTAAATATTGTGATATGGGGGGGTTTAGATTGTGTATGTTTAAACCCCGGGCCCCCCAACATTAGGACAGACACATTGAAATTTTGGCCAGTTGCATATTATCCAACAGAACACAAAATTGTACAGCCAGTAATCGTAAGATTTTACAAACAGAAAATTCCCATTTTAAAGTACCACATCTGGAGTTAGATTGTAGTATCATGGTATCAGGATCTCATTGGTGGTCATAGGGACGTCACCACATCTAGTGCCATTTTTATAGTAAATTGTTATCTTGATTAAGAAAAGAGAACAAGACAACATTATAAAAAATATATAAAGTAAAGAAAATATATAAAATACATGAATTATTTACTGGAAAGTTTTGAGCCAGTCATCCATTTTAGGAGGTGGGTTTTCCTTTGAAGGAATCTGCCCCGCTGCATCTGAGCAAGACGCCACGTGGAACTTTGGCCAGACTCTTTACCACATACATGGCAGCTGGGAAGAAAATATATTATCGTTTTATGTAAACATTAAATTATGTACAATCATCTCATTTCTCTTGTGCCTTTGCGAAAGTATTGTTCCAGAAAATGAGAAGCATCATATGCAACAAGTCATTGTCAATTGAGATCAGAATGAGTTATACAGTGTTACATAGAACCAATACTGACATACGAATGTGAGTCATGGACAGTAAACAAACAGATAGAAAAAGCTCTGAGGACCACAAAAATGTGGTTTTACAGAAGAATGATGAGAATCCCATGGACTGCTAAATGACTAATGTGGAGGTGTTGAATGAGGTCAAGACACAAAGAAAGCTTATCAATATAAGAAAGAGACAGTCATCATTTTTCAGACATGTGATGAGGAAGGGAGGTTTAGAACACATTGAGACGAGACAGAGGAAGACGAGAGAGAAGATTTTGGGTAGTCTGACTTCATGGCACGAAGAGTGTACCATCTGAGATGATGGGGAGCACCAGAGACAGAGAGAGTGGAGCCCCCCCATCCCTCGCCAACTGGGCACCTGATGATAATGTGCTGTTGCAATGTGGGGTGAAGATAAGGTATGAATGACATTTTTATATGGAGGTTTCAGTGTTCTGCTATTCCTAGTCCATACCAGGCTGTTCTCTCTTCATTTCTTTTACTCTGTATCAATCCTATTGTGGTACATATTTTATGGAATCATGTAATATGACCAAACCATGTTTTATTTGACCTGTTGACTTGATGAACTCCCCTCCTATTTTTACACCCACTTTGAACTATTAAAACTTGCTTTATATTTACACCTGAAAGTCTTCAGTCCATTTTTCCAGCTGCCGAATTTACTTATACCAAACAAGGGGCCCCTGAAACGTAACTCTTGCCCGAGCTCCCAATATATTTGGCCCGGGATTTTTTTTGGTTTTAAAAAAATTGTGTACAAATATTCTTTTAAACAACCAACATGCTCAATGGTTTTAGAGATGGGCGCTATTGTGTTATTTTTTTGAAAATAATTAGTGTTTTTCATGTCTAAATTTTTGGAAATGGTCTTTAAAAAAAGCATAAAAACAGAGCAAGCTGCTGAACTTTTTTTTGAATGAACCCCGGGATAAATTAGATTAGAATATGATTTTCTAAAAGGATAAAAAGGATTTGGGATGTTTAAAGCAAGAAGAATTTTTTTAATGATTGATATTCGTCATATAGTTCAATCAAAAAATCTACATACGGGAGTATTTGTATACCAATATTACATCAAGAAAATTTTAAAAAGTTTAGTATTCTGCAAATAGAAAAAGAGGGAATAACAGAGATTATGGGGTAAGTAAAAACAAATTATAGACACTTAATTCAAAATTATCATTTTTAAAACTCTGATATGGGCTGTTTCTGCCGGAGCTGGGAAAGATTTTTAAAGAGAGGTGGCCGGGTTAAAAGGGGTTAAAGAGTATGTTAAAAACCAACTTTGGTTCAAAACTTTGGGGGATAGTTGAAGCAAATTATCCTTGGGATTTTTAAAACAGTAAAAAGACCTCACCGTAAAAAACGGGGGACGCCTAAGATTGATAGTAGCTCGGCCTGCTAGGGAGCGCCAAGCTCATTGAACCTACTGTGGGGCTTTTGTTAGCCCCTGGTCTTACTCGGGGACGAAAAGGGAGATTTAATCGGGGGAAAATCTGCCGTATGGCGGGGGAATCAAATTCATACATTAGCCCCACGGCGCCAGTGAAAAGAATTTACAATGTGCACCCGTGCCATTGTAAGAAAATTGGAAAACAGATTTTCGCAAAAACAGTTTCAGAGATGGAACTGCCTGAGTTAAAACGGACGAAAGAAAAAAAAAAAAAAAAAGAAAAAAAAAGACCTCAGTCAGAAAACAAATGGAAAAATACCAATGTATAATGGGGACTAGAAAATCAACGACGTTACTGTGGTTGATGGGTAAGCCCTGTAAATGATATACAATTTTCATTTCATCCAGAACAAACATTAACAAATTTTAACATTACCCATGAGGGGGCATTCTCAGTTTCTTTCCTGGTGACATGTCAGAATCTCTATCTTCATCTTTTTCATCTAAGGGGGTAGTCCTTTTTTCAAATTGATGATGTTTAAATTTATTGTAAAAAAAAAAAGGTTTTTAACAATTGTTACTAGAAAAAAAATAGTAATTTTTAAAAGATGTACTTCATCAGTGGTTTCAAAATACATAGGGAAAAAAATGAAAATTATGAGGGATCTTCAGACTCACCAGTCATAATCTAAAGGGCATTCCGGGTTTGGAACTTTCAACCGTTTTGGGACAGGCAATTTGGGGTTCTACTTTTTATTTTGCCTTTGAAGAAAAGAAACATTGGGCACAGCTACACAGATATTTGGGGGTTGATTCCCTGGGGTGTGAAAGAACTTTTTTTTCGCCCATCTACATCCCCAGTCAAGTCCCCCGGGGGAAAACAACCTTTTAAACACAGGAATGCAACTTTTTTTGTGCAGCCATCAGCAAACCCCTTCCAGGTAGGGTTTTATTTGGCTAGAGCACTTTTGTCGCCGAACCAACCCTGTTTCCTTGGGTTTGGGTTTCAGTACAAAGTTTAAATGAAGTCTTAACTTGCGCCAACTCCCGACAGTATATTTGGGCTTGCCTAACGTGCTTTTGGGAGGACTAAAGACTGGCTTTTTCATTTCATATACCATTTACCCCCAATAGCATTCGGCATGGGTGTAGACCAGAGCGGTGGGAACACCCCCTTTTATTCTGTTAGTCATATTTAGCAGATCCCTAGTATTTATGATTTTTGCCTCTACCATACAACGTGGCCCCCCCTCGATTCCCACTCCAGCCAGACAAGGCTGTTGAATTTCCGTCCACCAAGGGAAATGTGACGGGGCGGGCTGCAGCCCATGACCCCGGTGCCTTTGTAGCTTTTGAATTTCCCCCTGGACCCCATACAGTATTTGATCTTATATCTTAACGTTATTCTCCTGCTATAGAATTTTTTCCCCCACAATCCCCCTTTTCCCTTTTTCAATGGTATTCAGAAGGGGTTTCCTTTTTGAATAACATTTTATCTCCAAAAATATTTTCTGAGTTTTATGAGGGTTTGGGGATGCAACATTGATGTGTGCTGCACTATTCTTTCTGGGATTACCTTCCATTTTAGATTTTTTATTTTGATAGGCCGCATCATAAAATCAAGGTAATATTGTATGAACAAATATAATAAGACATGTATTGGTTTTCTGTTGTTTTTTTCTTGTGCTGCTCAGTGGCATGGGTGGTAGATATTTTTGCTTTTTTTACAGGGGTTTTGCATGCCATCTATCCCAAATTTTTTTTTTGGGGTATCTTGCCAATTTCCCGAGTTATGTTATAGAAAATTGGGCCACAGCAAACTCCCAAATGGGGTTTAGGGAAAAACAAAGCCTTCAGCCAAATTTGCCTCAGACAGTTAGTAGAAAGGACTATCAACCGCAAACATTTAAAGTTTCATTTGTAGATCAGGAAAAAACGCCCGCAAAAAAGGCCCAAATTGTGGAAAATACTAACAACCTTGGGAATGAACACCAATCAACCTTTTCGAACATTTATCTGACGCCAAAGGTTGAAA